>APFE031034731.1:128445-191247 GCA_000404065.3 Pinus taeda | reverse complement strand
AGAATTTGGTCATGTCTAAGTTGTATAGAAGAAGAAGGGCTTTCTTCAATAAACTGAACTAGGGCTAGAGAAGGAAGGACAAGATTTGTTGGTAGCACTGCTTCTTTTCCATACAAAAGATTAAACGGGGAAGAACCTATGGAAGCCTTTTGCGTTATCCTGTCAGCCCATAATGCAAATATTAAAGATTTGTGCCAATTTTTATGATTCTGTTCGATAGTTCGCTTAATAATTTTAATCAGATTTTTATTTGTAGATTCTGCTAAACCATTACCCTGGGGATAATAATTAGCAGAATATTTTCATTTAAATCCTCTTTTAATAGCGAAATCAAACATAGCATTGCCTGAGAAGTAAGATGCATTATCAAAAACAAGAGCATTTGGGACACCAAACCTGGTAATGATGAATTGGTCTATGAATTCAATAATTGCTTTAGAATTTGTTGTCTTTAAAGGAATTTCTTCAACCCACTTGGTAAAATAATCAGTAGCGGTAAGGATATACCTATGATGTTTGGAAGAATGTGGAGTAATGTCTCCAATGATGTCCAATCCCCATTGCTCAAATGGTTGTTCAATGTTGACTGGTTGCAAAGGGAAGGCTGGTTTTCTTTGTCTTCCACTAGAAGTTTAACAATTATGGCATTTCCTTACATATTCATGAGCATCTCTAAACAGAGTGGGCCAATAATATCTAGCATGAATGATTTTGTGAGCTATTATATCAGCTCCAAAGTGTCCTCCTGTCGGTCCATCATGTAATTCTTGCAAAACCTTTTGTGCCTCAGGTTTTTCTAGGCATCTTAATAAAATTGAATCATAATTTTGCCTAAAAAGCACATCATCAATAATTGTGAAATTTTTTGCTTTCAATCTAATGACCCTTTTGGTTTTGTAAGACAGGTTGGGAGGTGCATATCCATTTTTCAAATAAAAGATTAAGTCAGCATATTGTGATCCAGAGTCAACGATACTTATCTGGTTGATCTCTTCGGTTTGATCTGTATCACCTGATTCTTGAATATGTGATGCTCCTGCCAATAACCTGCACAAACCTTGGCCTCTAACAATCTTTGCTGGTTTAATTTCTAAGTCGTATTCTTGAAGTGTTGTAACCCAGTTTGCCCTTTTTTCACCCAATTCCCTTTGGATTAATAGTTGCGTTACTGAAGGGAAAGGAACAATAACTTTTGTATGGGCTTTTAAAAAGAAGGGTCTGTAATGTTTGACAGCTTTATATACAGTAAAGGCTTGTTTTTCTACTTCGAAGTAATTCAATTCAGCACCCTGAAGATTTGAACTATAGAATGAAATGGGTGCTTCCAAATTGTGATTGTTGATCTGTGTGAGTACTCCTGCATAAGATAAATCGGATGTGATAGTATACAATGTGAAATGATTAGAAAAATTAGGAGTATTTAAAGCGGGGGCATTAATTATTGATTGTTTGATTAAATCAAACGCTTCTTTTTCTGTCGATCCCCATCTAAAGACTGAATTTTTCTTAATCATAGTTTGAAGTGGCAAAATGATTTGAGAAAAGTATGGAACGAATCCCTTAACAAAATTGATTTGGCCTAAAAATGACTGCATGGATTTTTTATTATGAGGAAAAGGGATTTCAGAGATTTCTTTGATCCTTTCCGGATCAATATAAATGCCATCTTTAGAAACAATAAAGCCTAAGAACTTTCCTTGATCAAGAGCGAAGAAGGATTTTTTAGGGTTAAGTGAAATACCATATCTCTTGCAACGTTGAAAGATTTGATTTAAATCATGCAAATGATTGGATCTCTCTTTAGAAAATACAGTAATATCGTCTAAGTAGACGACTACTGTTTTGTTAATCAACCCCTTAAAATCTATATCCATCGCTCTTTGGAACGTGGCCCCTGCATTAACAAGTCCGAAAGGCATTTTCTGATACGCATATGTTCCCCATTTTGTTCTGAATGTGGTTTTGAGTCGGTCATCAGGATGGACCAAAATTTGGTTATATCCTGAAAAACTGTCCAAAAAGGACATTAACTCAGAGCCTGCCACTGATTGGAGTATCTGCTCCATAGTAGGTAATGGGAAATTATCTTTTAAACTCACTTTATTCAAATTTCTGAAATCGATACAAATCCTGATGTCGCCATTTTTCTTTCTGACTGGCACCATATTAGAGACCCAGTTTAAGTGCCGAATGGGAAAAATAATCTTAGCTTTCAAGAGTTTATTGAGTTCTGATTTTATTTGACTCTCTAAGTTTAGATGTATTTTTCTCAACTTCTGTTGAACTGGTTTCTGTTCGGGAAGCATTGGAATGATATGTTGGATAATGGATGTATCATATGTTTTTAGATCGTCATATTTCCAAGCAAAAACATGTTTATTTTTCCGTAACAGTCTAATGAATGCTTCCTTTTCTTCCACGGAAAGTCCTAATCCTAAATTAATGTTTTGAGGAGTGTGCTCGGTGCCAAGGTTTATCAATTCAAACCTTAAGGTAGAACTTTGGAGTTTTGTATTGGTTATAGGTTTAAACCTGTCTTTATTATCGTAAAGATCCTTAAGCTTCACCACAGGCTTTAGGATTGAATTTTCCTCATGTTTACCTCGCATTTGAATACCGTGCTCATTTTCCTCAATGATTTGATCATCATAGGATTTTTCAGAGGTTAAAAAATGTAAAATATCTTCATCGTGGTTGAATACGCTCCAATTAGTGACATTGTCAGGAATTGATGGCCTAAAAAGAAATTCTACTGAAAATCTATCTAGGCTATAGTCTTCGGAAGGTAGGATGTTGGAGGCGACATTGGCTAACAAGTCGGCTGCTGAATTTTGAGACCTGGGAATGGAAGAAATATTGAATGCCAAAAAGTGGGAGGTGAGTTCCTGTTCCAACGACTGATAATGTTTGAGATGGTTCAAAAGACAATGAATTGTATTCCTTACATGCTTAACAATGATCTCAGAATCTCCAAACACTTTCAAATATTGGACCTCGAGGCCAATCGCTTTATATAGTCCTTGGACTAAGGCTTCGTACTCAGCTGTATTATTCGTGCATTCAAACTCTAGCCTGCAGGACAGCATTGTTTTTTCTCCTTGTGGGCTAACCAAAATACATCCTGCTCCTGATCCTTGACTAGACTTCGACCCATCAAAATATAAAGACCAAAATAATGAATTATCTGCATTTTTATTTACAAAATTCTCAGTAACATTAACACATCTAGAACTGTCAGTTTGTGAAAAATCTTCGATTTGTGATGTGAAATTGTTTACCGAGAAAGGAGATGGTTGGACAATATAATTGCCAAAGAATGATTCAAAAGAATAGTTTCCTAAGATATTGTTGTTAAATGCAACAGGTTGATTTTCTTGTTCGAACTCTGTAACAGTATGGGTCATGTGTTTCTCCCGATTGATTTTTATTTGATTTGGCTTACCTTTATAGGGAAGCCACATGTGGGACCAATCGGTAGAAATATACCCATGGAGCTTTTCTGACCAATCACTGCTTAAAATTAAACCATAAAACTCAGGTATATCGGCGATTAAGATATAAATCCTTTGAACCACTCGTGGATTGGCCAATAACCTGATTTTAATAGAGTTTATTTCCCCTAAAACCTGAACTTTAGTTCTATCTAACTGCACAATGTGAATTGAATACTTCTGAGGTTCTATGTTCAGTTTTGAACAAACTGAAGCTGGCATTATATTGGATGATGCCCCAGAGTCAATCAAGCAATTATGCAGATTTCGATTGTAAATCTCATACGTTAAGAGGAAAGGAGTGGTATGGGAATTTGATCTATCTCCAATTAGAATTGTATCAGTTGCCTCAACTCTACCAGAAGGTGGTTGTCCTGAATTGCTTGCAGCTTTAGTACTGGGAAGAGGTGAAGAAGGAACTGCATTGAGTTCTTTGAGAAGTAATTTTTGTTGATGTTTTAATTTACTGAATTCAAACATGGTGATGTTTTCCTTAGTCTTTTTCATATCATCAACAATATTATAGTCCATTGAGTTGGATATTACCAACGTCTTAGATGATGTAGGTATATTGGAGGAGGACGGTTGATTTTGAGATACTGGCACCGCTGGCTTCCTTGTGGGTACCTTTTCCTTTGTAGTATTTGTACCTGCACTCCTTTTGTTTGAATTGGCCTGGACAGGTTCAGGAGTACTTTTACTCCTAGTAGTCACAGGAAAGGCTTCTTGTTCGGCTTCAGTATCGAAGTTAGGCAGTATAAAGTCCCACATTTCATGGCATTCAATGACTTCCTCTTCTTCTAATTCATCGAATGGTATAATTGTTTCTTCTTCTTCTTCCTCCTCAGGATCTGAATCTGTATAGGATATAACATTTGGAGGCTTGGATTCAGGCTTCTTAAAATTCCTATAAGGTTTCTTTGTTCAAGACTCTACTACTTGCTTCTTAATCTCAACCATTTCATTTGACATGGTTTTGAGGACTTTTTGAAGGCCCTCCATGTCGTATGGATCTTTGGTGATTTTATTTTTTGAATCATTCTTGAAAGACACCTTTTTGGATTTCCGTTCCTCTAGACCAGCTTTCTTTTCCAAAGCGATTACACATTTTTCGACAGTGAGGGCTTCTTTCATGTTTTCAGCCAATGTAGGTTTTTTAGCCCTATCTACAAAAATGGCTATGTTTGAAGGTAAGGCTGTAATGTACCATTCGCTTCTAATTTGTTCACTTGGCTTATCATCGGTAGGGATTTTGTTCAAGAGTTTGTTAAATCAGGAGTTAAACTCCTTAATTGGTTCTCTTGACTCAATCCTTAGATTGGAAAGGTCATTGATGAGTGTAGCCAAGGATCTATCATCGCTGTATTTGGTAAGAAACTGTTCCTGAAAGATATTCCAACTGGTGATGGATCCAGAGGGCAAGGAAAAATACCAAGACCTTGCTGATCCTTGTAATGTGCAGGGGAACAATCTAACTACAACATCTTCTTTTGTTACTCCCTTCAAATTAACTGACAACATGAAATTATTTATGTGTTCCTCAGCTAATGTTCTAGCATCTGGATTGAACTTTGGTAACCATTTCTCAGGATAATTGGGTAACGAATGTAAAGGCGCAGGCATAGTGACTGCACCAGGACTTCTCCATGGTGTCTGAGCCATTTTGGGAGTACAACCGATTGCCTGTGGTGTTCCAGGTGCTTGGGGAGGAGGTGGAAATGAAGACTGAAAAGATTGTGATGTTGAAGTTGAAGTCCCTTGGTGAACAATAATATGTAATGGTGAAGTGGGTGTTTGAATTCGCACTGGAGATGATGAGATGGAAGATGATGGAGAAAATGTTTCAATACCAGAACCTTCAGTGTTCTTTTTAATTTTCTTCCTTTGGGGTAAAGGCAACTCAGGTGGTTCAATACCGAGTTTTTCGCTTTGAAGTCTGGTAAGATGATGAGGTAAGCGGAATTGCGAAGTCTGACTGCCTTGTGATACTTCAGATCTGGGAGGTGAAATCGAGAAGCCTTGAAGTTTCTGGATGATAGACTGAACTTCAGGGGACTCCGAACTTAAACGTTCTGGAGTATAATGAGGTTGAGCAGTAGTAGTTGATCCTTCCTCTTCTCGTCTGGATACTGGTATTTCAAAGTCCAAACGAGAGGTCTGAGGAGAGGTGGAGGGTGATTTACTCTATGAATGGTCTATAGGTTTTGACTTACTCGCCATTCATAGTAGAGGCCCTCCTTCTAGCGCCAGAAATGTTGATGCCCCGAAAATCGTTACATCAACATCGGGGGATAACCACCCGGTCCGGACCTTAATACAGCTCCTTTTCCGTTTGGGATGGTGGCTCCGACTGGATATGATGGGACCAGTTTCCCAATAGTGAATAAAAAAGGGGGGTGAATGAATGATTGGTTTTCAAATAAGTGATTATAAACGGAGGACTTATTCTATGAATGAAAATGTAAATGACTATTTTATCCCGGGTAGCTTCTATTCTTTAAGTGTAACGTTTAATGATCTATGTTTGCTGATAGGCATATAGATGACACTAAGAAATAAACAAAGACATTCATTTAAATGATAATTACTTCGTTCAAATAGTTGAACGAAGTAATTGATAAAATAATATTACACTTCTCTCTTATATTACCGATACATGCATGATTGAAAGAATAGCAAACTGTAAACATCCAATAGTGGAAAGCATAAAGTTTACTGTTAAAATACATTCACATACTCAATAATAGCTTAAATGACCAAACAACAATTCACATAAAAGGAATAAATTCAGACATAGATAATAGTACCATATGAGCTGCGAATTATTCCCTACGCCAATCGCAATTTGAATTTCTTCTTCCAATTCAGAAATGCTTTAAAATAAAGGCAATAGTGCACATTCATATCAAAGTTTCATTGTCAAAATTTGGAAAAATTTGGTCCAGTATTCATAAAAGAATATGCTTGAGTACAATAGTGCAACTTCAAGCTTAAGTCATATACAAAAACTTACGACCCTTTCTAAATGCATGAAAGGGTCTATAAATACTAAACTAAACTAACAAACTACAAAATTAAAATGCTACTAAATTGGTATAATCTGATCTTAAAATATCCCCCACAGTGATCTGGAAATAGGAAGTGATGATTCATTCTTTTGGTTGTTTACCCTTTGTCCTGAGTTGGCATATTGCCAGCATTGGCTCCACTTCTTTAGGACGGCTAAGTCGAGAATTGATTTGAGCAGCATAGGTGGCACCATGTATATCGAGAATAATACACCCGATCGCATCCGTCGGGAATTTGAGGGTGGCTCTCTGACTGTATGGTTTAACTAGGAACAACCAATAGGTGTCCCAAGTTAAACTTTTAATCCCTGAGATTAATTTCCTGTTCTTTTCAAGCTCTTGGTTACATGACTGCTCCAATGTCTTGGCTGATAATAGTTTACCCGGTGTACATTGAGAAATCATGTTAGATAAATAGAGAGTGTTATTGATCAAGTCAATTAAATTGCTCGTAGATAACTTGCATCGTGAAACAACTCTCTCTGCTTTCATTAATTGGGACTGCCATTCTGTGAATAGGATTTCCTTATGGGATTCTAAGATTTTGGGCAGGTTTGCTGCCTTTCCCTCATTGGAGTCCTGCCATGTAAGAAAGTTTATCAAAGTGTCTTCGGCTTGCTCCAAATCCTTCCTGGCATCCACTGACTTATCTATTATAGATGATGTTATGTCGCATAAAGGTTCAACTTGGGCGATTTCATGACATAACAATCTTATTTGCGTTTTTAATGCCTTGTTTATTTGCATGGCCTCTGCTCTGAACTCAGTAGGCTGGGGAAGACTCTTGAACCTTTCTACCTGGGCTGATAATTGAGGAATTTGCTCATCTTTTGTCTTTGCCATTTGTTCATTCATCGCCTTCAACTTTGATAATGCCTCTAATAGTTCCTTCTGTTTCTGTATTGCTCCTGAATCAATCCTCTGCTTCTCTTCCTGCAACTGTTTATTTAGCTGGTTGTTTAATTGTTGTTGTGTGGACAGTTGCTATTGTAGCTTGTCTAACTTCTGCTGCTCTGCCGATAGCTGTGCTTGTAATGAAGCGATTGCTTGATCCTTTTCCTTCAATAAATTGCTTACCTTCGATGCCTTATCCATTGTGGCTGCCGAATAGGCACCGTCATACTGAGATAACTTGGTTAGGTCATCGGAGGGGTCAAATTCCTCTCTCCATACCACATTTGTTGTTATTGTTTGTTCAGGGAATAGAGAAGGTTGATCAATCCTTCTTCTCTTCCTTTGTTGTTTTATCACAGCCCTGTGTTTTGGACTATAGAAAACATCTAGTGGAGGAATGTCCTCTACCTGCAAAACAATTTGATCGGAGGGGTTTTTTGGAATTATTTCTACTACTGTATTTGAGGGTGGACTGTTGGTTCCTTTGTTTGGAACCTCCTATGATGTTGTATCTTGTATATCGGCAGCTTTGGACGTTTCGACGTCCGTTAAAGTTTCAAGATTGCCTATAATTGTATTGAATTGCTGCCATTCTTCAAGCAATTTTGGATCCACTTGAGTATCCACATTTATTTCTTTTCTACTCTGCTCCTGCTGCCTTTTCTGTTCTTCTTCCCTTATTCTCTCCTGTTACTTCTTTTCTGCCTCTTCCTGTTCTATTCTTCGCAGTTCCTCTTCCTGTTCTTTTTTCTGTGCCTATTCCTGTTCTATTCTTCGCAGTTCCTCCTGCTCTCTTCTCTGGACTTCTTCATAGATTGCGGATGTAGCAGGAGGTTCATTAGTAAGCTGCTGCTCAGGCTCGCTTGACTGAACTGTCGGGGTAGTAGCTAACAAATCTAGAGGCAGAGTTTGCAACCTCTGTTCTCTAAGTTTGTTAAATTCTACCAACACGTCGTCGCGATATCTCATCCTGGCTAGCTGTTGTACTTGGAAGATTGACTCGGCAGAGGAGAACAGGTCATTTAACTCATCTTCCTTGTGCTCGACTTTGGTAAGCTTGGCTTGATCTAGGGTGTTATAGATGATTTTCTTCGGGTCGAAGCGTCTATTGGGCAGAGTGGCGAGACTTAAGACATTAATTTTTTGTCTCATTCTCTGCATGTTTATAATCATGCAGAGTATAGACGGCACACCTAAGAGGAAAAGGAGGCCAAACTTGCTTTTTTGAATTTCTGAGAGTTTTCGTGGTTGAAGCAGTTGTAAGCTGATATGCTATTTCACGAGCTAATAGCTTGTCTGATATGTATAATGGGAGGACAAGAGGTCTGGCCTGACTGCCGAAAACTCTGACATAGGTGAATTTTTCTTCTCCAAACCAGGTTACTAGGGTTGTTAAGTCAATTTCAGCCTGAGAGGAGATCTTAGGGGCAGGTTTATCAAAATTGCATAGTAAAGAGGTAGCATAAATCCATTGCAGACTTGGTATAAATGGTGCTTATAATTAGTTTTCCATAGCTTCTGGTGGTAAATATGAATAGGATAGGGTCCTGTGGAGTCCATCTCCACCCTAAAAAAGGAAACTCGGAATTGAAACAGAGGGTATCCAAAATGTAGGCACTAAAATAGAACGGAGGGATGAACCTATCGATAACACGGGATTTATTTATGAATTCAAGAATAGTCGTGGCCAACTTATCCGACAATATGTTCCCCCAATCCATAATTTCACTATTACATGTTGCTTCTATCTAAGGAACCATTTCTATAGAAAACTTAGAAGAATCATGCAATCCCCATAGTCGACACATCATGGCTCTAGCATAACAATAAGGAGAACATAAAGAGTCGACGGAGTACTTACCCGAAGACTCATGTTTGTGTTTCACCGAGTTCTGTCTCCATTCTCTTATAGGTGTTGACTTGGTCTCATTCTCATCTAAAAACTTCTCAAGAAATGCTTTATTATATTTCTTCTGTGGCTCGGGCAAGTGGTACATTTGTCTGAAATCGTTGGGCTGAAATGAACCAAATATTCTTCCATCGATAGTGCAGAATTTTCTTTCTGTAATTGGAATTGCTTCGATTGCCCATATCACCACATCCGTATATGGAAGAATTTATTCTCTAGCTGCTATCCTATGAAGGTAGGAATCAACCAAATCCTTCAAAGTAGCATCGGATTTCCGGCTTGAACCTGCTAAGGCTTGTACCGATGTTTGCTTAGGTTCCTCGGCTTCAACTAGGTTGTAAATATTTTGCCAAGTAGTGTTGCCAAGGCCGAGACATGTGGTATCTGAGATTAATCCCTTCTTGCTTGGGCCTGGATCGGTGGCATGTTGTCATGTTACCATAGGAGCCGAAGGCATTCCAGACTTCTTAGATTTCTTTCCCATTGTTACTGTGGAAAAATTCTGCGCAAGATAAAGATAGACGTAATGCAGAGAATAGATAGCTAAAAATATGAAGAAATTGTGTCAATCAATGGGAAATGGACGATTTATCATAAAGCTCCCGTGGATGTAATCTCTGAAAGGATTTAGGCATGACTGCTCATTAATTGGTCGTTAATACCTGTCAATCACTTAATTGCTTGTTATATCCTTTATTTTCCGAATAATGGTTTAAGCATGGATTTGATTTGTTTTGGAGGTTGGACGCGAGCAAATCTCTATCGAGAAGAGAAAAAGCTTTCAATAATAATTAATACATAATATAGCGAAATCATATTGATCTTTTTCGAAAATCATGCTTTTGGGTTCATCGCAATCAGCAATCGGAGAAAGGCTTGGGTAATTTCATTTGAGTCTTATGAAATTCCCGATCGCCGATATGCGATATCGCTAGACTCACATCGGGGGTTTGAATGAGGAGAGCTTGTTATGTTTGCGTCACATTCCCTGATCACCGATTGCGATATCGCATCGAGGCAAAGGGGAAGGGCCTTTTATTATTTGTTTTTCCAATTATCCATCGGCTATTTGACTTTTATCACATCGGGGAAAATCAATGGGTCATGGTTTATGCATCCTTTTGTTATCGCGATATGCGATCTTGCCATCACTTTATCGCAATAATAAAGGATTATTCCTTTTATTTTAAAAGACCGATTATTTCAAAGGGTTTGAAGCTATTTTGTTTATTTCAGGACCTTTAGAAAAGTGATGGATTAATACCAATTTTAAATTAAAAGGGACCCATTTCAATTTATAATTTTCTAAAGTAAGATTTAATTAAATGGGGGGTTGTTGTATAGCACAACACCTACTCATATCGCTATCGGCATAGTTTTTTTTTTGTAAAGTAGTCTAATTTCTATTATAGTACAAAAACCAAAATTACAGAGAGGCGAACCTCGGACTGCATCCTTTTGCAGTGATGGGATTTACATCAGTATGTGCCATGACTTGCTTGCCTGTAACAAAACCTAACAGAGAAGAACATAGAGCAGAAATCCATCTATAATCCGGAGTACAGAGATATAGTTTAGCCGTGAAGGCGTTGACCGACACTATATAATAAACCCGAGACTTAGAAACCACCATTGACATAGTAGGTAGAAGCATAGAAAGAAACCAGAGGCTGTGCATCCATTTCTGGTGCATCAGCTTTACATATCAGAAGAGAGAGGAAGAAGCCATTGAACCCCAAAAGGCAGAGCCAACCTTGAAGACTAGAAACCCAGTGATGATGATCAGTCGTCCACAGAGGTTGAAGGAATTTCTTCCACCACCCGGCAGGAGTATGGGTCTGGCTCGCTTGAGTCGGTGTGGGGCGCATCATCCTCCGCTAGTGCACTTGGGCCTGCCCCTGCATCCACTGAAGATTTTGCTGCTTTGTGCATCTCTGGTTCAGGAGCGGGAGGTTGAAGTGCTGGCAGCAGGGGAGGCTGGTCCGGAGGCGGAGCTGGCGGAGAGGGAGGCTGGTTTTCTGCAGAAGGAACGTGAGCTTCATGTTCACACTTCTCAATCTTGAAGGATACATAAAAAGTATCTGAGTCCAGGAGAACAGGGAAGCTAAAGCGAGAAGAGGGATGAAAACTGTGCTGACAGGGCCTGGACTGGGCAGACCCAGGGCGTCTTCCTCTACGACGACGGGCGCTGTTGGCGTCATCGGATAGGGAGTCTGTGGAGCGAGGGACAGAGGTTCGGCTTCTCCCACCTCTCGACCCAACGCGTCTGCAACTGGCACGTAAACGTTTCGGCGACATCGCAATGAGGGGAGGGAGGGGAGATGAACGGACGGAGGCCCAAAAGAACAGGAGTGCCCGGGAGCTGAGGAGGTCCACTTAACACGGAGAATGTCAAACGGGGGCTCGAGAAGCAGTTGGAAGGGGATGAGAAACAGAAGAGGCAGCACCCAGCACGCAGGCCAGGATTTGCTTGGGGAGCTAGCAGAGTCGACGAGCTCCGACAATGTTGCAGCCTCTCGGCTCAGGTAATGAAGCACGGAGAGCGGAGAGGGATTAACAGTGGACAGGGGGTTAACCTTTGAGCTGCCGGTAATGGAGACCTGCCACATTACAGGCACACAGTAAAACCAGAAAAACCAAATGTAGATCAATACCTTGCCTCGAAGACCAGGTTTATAATGACGATGCCAACGGCGAACCATGTGCGAGCCAGCTTCCGCAATGAATACCCAAGGTTGCAGAGGATTTGGTCTGATGCGAGGAGGAGATGCCTTAAACACCTTCGCGCGATGGTGGAATGATCCCGAAGCTCTCACCTGCCGGCATCTTAAATGCATGGTACTCGTGACCGGTTTGGGCTGCCACTTGCCCAGTGGACAGCCCACCGCCACCCTTTTAACGCCGTCTAACACCCGCATCCGGGGGTTGAAGATCCTGGAGAGCCAATGTGTGGCAATCCTGTTGTAGTTTTTTGTCTTTTGCATCATGGAGAGAGCCTGCGAAGTGAGGGCCTTGTTGATTCACCCCTTGGTTAGCCAGTCTGTCAGCAACCTTATTGGCTGTGCGCCTAACATGCTTGAAGATTATGCTGTTAGGATGCCTAAGCCTGTCTTCCAATGCTTCTAGTCTGCTCAGCAGTCTCCAGCTAGAAGCAACTTTAGCTGCAGAGGACCCTGCTTGAATTCTGATTGCTGCATTGATTAAAATTTGGGAATCACCCTCTACTTCTAATGGGTAGAAGTTGTGGTGATCCGCTATACAAATTCCTTTCCACATTCCTTCTAACTCCGCCATATTGTTGGTATTTGTACCACTTGATCCATAATAGATGTATACAACTGCTCCATCTGAAGTTCTGATGACACCGCCAAATCCTGATGGTCCTAGATTCCCCTTGGCCGCCCCATCAAAGTTGAGTTTGTAGGCAGCTCTAGCAGGGGGGGACCAGTGGGAGGGGGAAATGCATTTGGAAGGGATTTGGTGAGAGTCCAATTTAGAGTATGTGATGTTGAAATTCCAATTCTGCCAGATGAGAATCTCCTGTGGAGTTGTAGGCCAATCATTTTCTGACCATGCTCTAAGAGCTAAAGTTTCTTGGAGATTGAGCTTTAGGAGAAGCCAGAGGATGTCTGCAGATCTGGTCTTGTTGTTGAAGATTCTATTATTTCTTTCCTTCCATAATGCCCAGTATAAGAAGCTGGGAATGAGATTCCATAATGAATTGAGGATAGGGCTTTGAAATGGTTCCCGTGGCCAACTTCGCAGAATATTTGCGATGTCCCCTTGCCTTTCTTTCCTTCCATTATTGCAATGAGCTACTCTGTTCCATATCTGAGCTACCAGAGAGCAAGTTTCCATGAGATGAGCAATTGTTTCTTCCTAAGCATTGCAGTTGGGGAAACGAGAAGGACCAATAAATCCTCTTCTTTGGAGATTATCCCAGGTAAGAATACGCTTTTTGCTTAGTAGCCAAAGGAAAATGGAAATTTTGGGCCATAGTTTTGGCTGCCATACATGAGTCCATAATTGATCCTTGTCATGAGCATTTTGGTCATAGCGTAGGGTGAAGGCCTCCTTGGTGGTAAAGAGACCTCTTGTAGTATGTCCCCATCTCAATTTGTCCTGCAGTGAGGAGGGAATAATTTTTCTTTGAAGAAGCTCCTTATCTATATCATCAAATGTTTCCTCTTGCCAATATGTCTGCCAAGATCGAGCTGGTTTCCAAGTGCGAAAATCTTGATGATCTTGTTGCTGCCAGAATTGGGAGACTTTGGTGAAGTTTGTCTGCTGCATGTACTGCTGCCAATGAGGTTTGTGGAAGAGCGTTGCAAGTTTGGGTAGTTGTTGCCAAGAGTCTTCCCAAAACCGGGCTGATGTCCCTGAGTGAATCTCCCAAAAACTATAAGCCTGAATGAAGGCGCTGTGTATTTTTGCAGAGTTCCATATCATGGAACTTGTTATGCTTGGACGGATTCTGATGAGCTCGTTCCATTGACTGCCTGGTGCGTATTTGGCCTGCCATAGCTTAGCCCAGGGAATGTGCGGCTTTAGTAGCCAGCTCCACCACACTTTTGCTCCCATTGTACTGTTGCTTTGGAGGGGATCCCTTAATCCTAATCCACCATTCGCTTTTCATTGGAAAACATCCACCCATTTAACAAGGGCCCATTTTCTGTTTAGGCCATGCGATCCCCAAAGAAAGCCCCTTTGAAGGTTACGGATGGCTTTGAGAACCCATTTGGGAGCTGCTAGAATAGAGAAAAGATACAGAGGCATTGCTTGGAGGACAGACTTTATTAAGATCAGTCTACTGGCTGTGTTCAACGATCTGTAGGTCCAGGAAGAGAGTCTTGCCTCCAGTTTATCTAATAGAGTCCGCCATGAAGCATGCTTGAGAGCCGAAGCCATGAGGGGAGCTCCCAGGTACTTGGATGGCAGCGCAGCAATCGTGAAGCCTAGAATCCTAGCTATATTGCGTTGGGTTGAGACAGGGGTATTGAAGAAAAACAGTTGAGACTTGGAGGCGTTGATGGAGGTGCCAGAGGCTTCTGAAAACAAAGAGAGGAGGGATTTGAAAGCTTTGGCTTCCTAGGAAGAGGAGTGACCAAAAAGCATCGTATCATCTACAAATTGCTGATGCGACAGAGGGTTGAGACCATGAAGAGCTAATCCTTTTACCGACTTGGAAGAAATAGCGTGGTGAAGGAGGCGGCTGAGCCCTTCTGCCATAAGAATGAAAATGAATGGAGAGAGAGGGTCTCCTTGTCGGATGCCTCGAGAAGAATGGAAGGGGAGGGAGGGGGAACCATTGAGGAGCACAGAAAAGCACAGAGAGGTTATGAGGTTCATGATCCAGCGGGTCCAAGTGGCACTGAATTCGAAGGCTAACAGCATTTGGCAGATGTACTCCCAACTGAGTTTATCAAAGGCTTTAGATAGATCCAGCTTCATTATCATGCCTGGTTTTTTGAGAATTTTTAGCGAATGAATGACTTCATTGGATAGAATTATGCCATCCATGATCTGTTGACCTTCAACATACCCTGTTTGTTCCGGGAGAATGAGGAGAGGAAGGAGGGGTTTGAGTCGATTAGCAACCACCTTGGAGATGAGCTTGTAGATGACGTTGCAAAGGGCAATGGGCCTGTATTTATCAGGCGTATTAGCTTCTTCACTTTTAGGTACAAGAGCGATGAATGTGGAGTTCAGGGAGGGGAGGACCCAATGCATGGAGCGGGATTCTTCCATGAGGTCCCAGACTTCTCCTTTAATCAGTTCCCAAAACTCATGGAAGAAGTTAGCGGTGAACCCATCCGGGCCAGGTGCCTTGCCGTCTTTGAGTTGCGCCATAGCTTCTTCGACCTCCTGCATAGAAACTTGTTGCAATAAATTTTGATTTTGGTCTTCAGTTATCAACTTTGGAATATGCTGAGTTATGGCTCTGATAGCCGCTTCCCGGCTGCCTGGTGGCTCTTTGAGTATATCCTGGAAGTGGTCTCTAAACTCCTTTTCCATGTCTTCGTGCTTTTCTATTCTATCCCCTTGATTGTTGTTGATGAATGCAATGTTATTTTGCATGCGGCGCTGAATGGTGGACCGATGAAAGAATTTGGTGTTCTTTTCGCCTTCTTTTAGCCATCTGATGCCCGATTTTTGCTTCCATAAGATTTCCTCCTGAAGCCTTCTGGTCTCTAGTTCCATCCAAAGGGAGTGCTCTTTGTGAGCTAATTCTTTAGTTCTGCCTTCGGTGATGATGGTTTGCTGTAGCTCACACATGCTCTGCTCTAGTTTTTTTTTTTCATCCAGAATGTTGCCGAATGTGGATTTGTTCCAGGCTTTGATAACTTGCTTGAGGTGTTTAAGCTTTTGTTGAAATTGATACATTTTTGCCCCAGAAGGGGGGGAGTAGGATTTCCAGACATTTTGCACCATTTCTTTAAAGTTTGGATTAGTAAACCAAAAGGATTCAAAAGGAAAGGGGCGATTTGTTTTTTTACCTGGACTTGTCCATTGGAGCATTATGGGCCAATGATCTGAACCTCCCTGGGGAAGGATAGAGGCGTGGAGCGCTCCTCCTAAATGGATGGAGTTGTGTAAAACGAGGAAGCGATCTAATCTGGAAGCTATGTGGTGTGGTCCTCTTCTTTTGTTTGTCCAAGTAAATATTCCATTTGAAGTTTGCATATCTATAAGCTGGTTGTGTTGGATAAAATCTTTGAGGCTTGTGCTATCCTCTTCTAGTTTCATCCGACCTCCTTTTTTTTCCGCAAGACTGGTAATGATGTTGAAATCTCCCCCACTTATCCAGAGAGGATGGTACCTGTTGGCGTTGAGAGAAGTAAGTGTATCCAGAACTTCTAATTTGTGTTGCATGTCCTGCGGAAAGTACGTGTTCGTGAGTAGACCATGTATCTCTGTTCCCAGGATATGAAAAGAAGCTTGAATAAAGTTGCGCGAAGCATGAAAGTCCTGAAGGCAGATTGACTGCGGATTCCATACTATAGCTAGACCTCCTGAGGCTCCTAGTCCATCAACAGAGGTAGATTTACTACCTGGCCAGGCTTTGCGCAGGATTTTTTCAAGAATGACATTGGTGCTCTTAGTTTCTTGGAGAAGAACAACAGAAGGTTTCTCTGATTGTATCATGATTTTTAGCATACGGTGTTTGGAGGGGCTATTGAGCCCTCTCATATTCCAGGAGATGAGCTTCATGAGGAACTTTGAGGTTTGGGTTTGTAGAACTTTGTCAACTTTGGAAATCTGCCCGATTCCATCAAGATCTCTCCCAGGATGATAGTTCTCTGTAGTTCTGTCTTGCGTCCTCTTTTTTTTGTTTCTTTGAGGATTTTACTGCTATCCCAGAGACTGCCCGGTTGAATACCCAAATATTTGCTTCGTTGTGCTTTTATAAGAACTCCTTCCAATCGATCTATTTCCCAGGGGGGAATGGCGTTGTATTCTTTTTGTTTGCATGCAGCTTCCAGAGTAAGGATATCTAGCCCATCTAGACTCACTGTCTCTGGATCTTCTTCCATGTTGCTGGGGGTGTCCTGAGGATCTTCTGGATGACCTTCTTGTAGACTTAAAGCAAGAGCCACATCCAGATCCATATTGGTGACTTGAGGATCAGCAGCCGTATCTTTGAGATGCTCCTCCATGGAGGGAGGGGATTTAGAGGATGAAGGAGGGGAAGGATCCACCTCTGAGGAAGGTTTAACGGAGGAGATTGGCTGGCCAGGAGTAATCTCAGAGACTTTTGAGGGCTTTAGAGGGGTTTCATGAGGGGTAAGGATCTGGAACTGGTTCGAAGATTCAGGATTGTTAGTGCTGGAGGGGGTAGCTGGATTTTTTTTTGCATGCCTTTTGCGAGCAGTGACTTTGGTGAATCCATCTGAATCTTTAGGAATAGCGTTGGAGGTAGCTTGAGCCTGAGCATTCAAGGGGCATTCCCTAAAGAGATGACCATGCACATGACATCTACGACAACGAAAAGGTATATGCTCGTAGTCCAAAGGTTGAAGCCATTCAAAATCATCATGGAAGATACTTACCGTATCTGCGAGGGTTTTTTTGAGCTGCATCTGGATGCAGATCCGGGCATAAGAGGTAAATATTCTGTACTTCGTGTCCTCAGCTACTTTGATGAATGTGCCGATGCTATTACCAATATCCTTTAACGTTTCTTCTTTCCAGTACTCTGTGGGCAGGCCATACAAGCGGATCCAGACTGGTGCATGACTGAGGTCCTCTGTATCCGGGTTGAATCTTGGCTTCCAATCCCGAAGGAAGAGTCCTGAGGAGTTGAAGAAATATGGACCCCCTTCAAATACTCTGGTTTTGTCTTCCAGGCAGTGAAATATGACTGTGAAGAAGCCCTTAGGACCTATCATCAGAGAGATCTGGCCTTTGGGCTTCCATTTGGAATCTATCCAACCGTGTAGAGCCTTCTCTGTTGGCCAGAAACCCAGAAACTTTCCGATCAGAGCGTGATCTTTCAGAAATTGTATCTCGCCATTGATGCGATGGCTTGGGAGTTCGACTTTTATGCGTTCTGTCGCCTTTGGAATGCATGTGGATGACGTCGCCTTTGGTTGTGACGCGCTTTGATCCGTGTTCTTTAGATCATCATCGTTTGACAGGTCCTCTCTGTTCTGGATTGGGTCCTTGCCTTTGGTATGGTCAGAGTTGATAAGTCGCGTGGCTATCTTACCGAATAGCAGGGAAGAGGCGGCTGTGTTTTCGTTCGAGGATTTTGATGCAGATGGATGGGGAGGAACGAAGTCCGTCCCTCCCGCTGGGAACGCCATGGGAATTTAATGACCAGCCAGGTAATGATTGCTATACCCACAACGCCGTGCAGGGAAACGAATGCCAGAGTGCAGAGTTGCAGGTCTGTACATCTGCAGCGGAGGCAGAGCAGCAGCAGCTAGGGTTTCACGATCGTCTTGTCTACAGCATGTTACTTTCTAAGATTCCATGGTCAACCATGTTGAACCTCAGAGCTCCCCGCTATCGGCATAGTTATATGTGTATGTATTAAGAATTATGTGATAACGCGGACCCGCTGACTTATAAAATATAACATATATGTGTTTCGGGTCTGCCATCGCAAGTTGCAATCAGCGGATCTCAACGTTCATGGCTCTGTGTAAGGGCGGACCTGATGGGACTTTAAACCATGATATATTTACCTTTCGGGTCTGACCCTTCAATACTTTAATGCTTATTTCTTTATAAATCTGATATATTACATATATATGTATATATTGGTTATGGCTCCATTTTACATTGCAATTTAACTTTATTACATGGGTCAATTCCTTTATACTTATTCCTTTTGCGATTTTGATATATTATAAATACCTCATTATCTTTAGTCTTTGTGGAGTGGAAAATATAAAGGATTTTAATGAGGTTGAACCCCCTCTTAATGATTTTAGGCCACACATTATGATAAAATTTATAAATAAGGCTTAAATCACAATAAAAGCTACAACAGGGTGCACCAATATTGTTTGTAAAGAAGAAGGACGGTACTCTCAAGTTGTGTATTGATTATAGACAACTGAACAATGTGACAATCAAGAATAGATCTTTGTTGCCAAGGATCGATGATTTATTTGATCAGTTGAAGGGAGAAACATTGTTCTCAAAGATTGATTTGAGATCACATATCATCAAGTACACATCAAATAAGAGGACATATACAAGAATGCTTTCTGGACCAGGTATGGGTATTATGAGTTTGTTGTGGTTCCTTTTGGTTTGATTAATGCTCCAACTACTTTTATATGTTTGATGAATAGTGTGCGGCATCCTTATTTGGACAAGTTTGTGATAATATTCATTAATGATATATTAATATATTCTAAGAATGAGTAAGAGAATGTAGAACACCTAGCGGCAGTGTTAATACTGTTAAGAGAGAATCAATTGTATTTCAAGCTTAGTAACTGGAGTTTCTTTCAAAAAAAGGTACATTACTTGGGATGGTGTTTCCAAGGAAGACACAACAATGGATTTGGAAAAGATCAGAGCTATCATGGAATGGGCATCTCCTAGGAATGTGGATGAGGTTAGATCATTCATGGGATTAACAGATTATTACAAGAGTTTCATCAGGAACTTCTCAAAGATTGTCTATCCTATTACATCTTTGTAGAGGAAGGGGAAACAATTTGAATGTACAACTAGTTTTGAACAATTGAAAGAATTGCTTACAAATGCTCCAGTTCTAAAGATTGCAGATCTAGATAAATATTTCATGGTGTGTACAAATGCTTGCAAGAGGGGACTTAGTGAAGTCCTGATGCAGGAGGGACAGGTGGTATGTTATGAGTCAACGAAATCGAATGAGCATGAGTAGAACTATGTGACTCATGATCTTGAGTTAGCAGTGATCATTCATGCATTGAAGATGTGGATGCACCGTCTTCTTAGCAGGAGGTTTGTTTTGATGTGTGATCATATTGGGCTCAGATTTTTGTTTGAACAACCTAATATGAATACAAGACAAGCTAGATGGTTGGATACACCTAGTGAATTTGACTTTGAGATAAGGTATATCAAGGTTAAGGAGAATAGGATTGCATATGATCTTAACAGAAGAGTGCAGGTAAATCACATTGCATCTATGAGTTCATATGGGACATATTTACAGGATCAAATCTTACAGGCAGGAAAACAAAATGAAAGGTACCTACAAATTAAGCACAGGTTAGAGCAACGGGGTATAGGTGATCAAGATGTGGATTATCATCTCACAAAAAAGGGTTTGGTCAGATTTAAGGACATGATCTATGTGTTGGACAAAAAAAAGCTCAAGAATCTTACCTTGAGTGAATTTCATGTTAAGTCATATTTAGGTCACTTGGGATATCAAAAGACTCTAATAGTTGTGAAGAAGTTCTACTACTAACCAAATATGAAGAAAGAAGTAGCTGAGTTCATCGCAAGGTATTTGGATTGTCAACATGTAAAACCAAAGTGCAAGCATCCAAGTGGTTTATTGCAGCCAATTTTGATTCCAAAATGGAAATGGGAGGTCATTTCCATGGATTTCATTACAGTTTTGGTGAAGACATATAGACAACACTTTTCATCATGGTTGTGGTTGATAGGTTGACGAAGGTAGCTCACTTCATTCCAATGAAGTCTACTAATTCAGTTAGTGAGGTAGCTCAGGTATTCATCAGGGAGATATTGAGATTTCATGGTATTCCTAAGAAGATTGTATCTGATAGAGATGCCAAGTTCACTTCCAGCTTTTGGAAGGAGTTGTTTGTAAATTTGGGTGAAAATTTGACTTTCAGTACAACTTATCATCCACAGACAGATGGACAGATAGAGATATTCAACAAGAGTTTGGAGGACATGCTAAGGATGTATGTTATGCACCAACAGAGGAAGTGGGAAGAGTATCTTCTATTAGTTGATTTTTCTTACAATAATGGGTATCAGGAATATTTGAATATGAGTCTGTTTGGGGCACTTTATGGGCAGAGTTGTAATACTCCTATCAGCTAGAGTGATCCAGTGAAGAAGGTGTTGATTGGACCAGACATGTTGGCAGAGATGGAATAAGAAATGGAAGTTATCAAGAAGAGTCTAAAGGAGGAAAGGCATACGAGTTATGTAGATCAACGTAAGGTGTTTAAGGGTTTTAGGTTATGGAGAATGTGTACTTGCACATCAAGCACAAGAATATCTCCTTGAGGATTGGATCATGTGCCAAGTTGGCACCTCAGTATTGCAAGCCTTTCGAGATCCTTGAGAGGATTGGACTAGTGGCCTACATACTTGCACTACCTCTGACAGTGAAAGTCCATGATGTTTTCCATGTTTCATTGCTTAAAATATATGTGAAGGATGTTGATCATGTGAATGAATATTTTGCATTGCAAGTGAATCAGAAGGAGAATTTCATCCAGAACCTTAGTGCATATTGCAATGGAAACAACTCATGCTCTAGAACCAAGAAATCGAGCGAGTTAACGTGAAGTGGAAGCACAGTGGGCCCAATGAAGATACATGGGAGATGGTTGATCAGATGCAGCCTATGTATCCTTCATTATTTTCCGATTAAGGCAAAGGAGTTTTGGTATATGTATATATCCATGTATAGTTGTTACTGTAAATACCACAATGAGTTGTGTTATAAATCTCTAATAAGTGGTATGGTTGTTTTGTTGTCATATTTGTCATGTTGGTTTGCTTTTCAACATGTTTTTCATTGTAAATACTGCATCGAGCTAAGTTATAAAGTTGCATAGAAGTATGTTTTGGTTTTCGGTGGTTTTGTTGGTCATACGTGTCATAGAATACCAAGGAAGGTGTTCCCATAATGGGGAGGGGTTTGTAACAACCCTAGGTTAAAAGTTCATGTAATAAAGTTAATAAAGGAAAAAATAATAAGATCAAGGTCATGAGACATATATTCCAAGTTGAATGTTTGGAAAAACATCTTAGTGGGTGTCACTTTTGGTTTGTTATGGCTAAGGAAAATGGAAAAGGCATTGTAAAATGCAAAGAGGAATTAATTGACATTTCTTTACGAAAATAAAGGAAAATATGAGAAAAGGGAAATGAAAGGTCACAGGTTTGCATGAGAGGAAAATTGAAGGAAAAATAGAGGAAAATGAAGAAAATATAGGCTTCAATAATAAAAAGGTTTATGAGGATAAATTCACAACCTTTTGCCAGTTCAGTTTTGGAGCTCCCTCTATTCTTTCATACTATTGCACGCTTAGAGAATTCTTGGTGCATTCTAGCATTGGAGAAAGGAAGGCAAGGAAAGTCAAAGGAAAGTAAAAGATAAGCAAATAAAGTTGGCTCAAGTAGCTTCAACAGGAGGACTTGCAAGTAACAGGTTTCATGTGTGATTTCCTATCTGGTTTGTTAATGCATGGTACATACATTTGTGTATTTGGTTCTTTTGTTATCATTGGCATGGGTTTTTCTAGGTGTGACAATGGTTTCAGCGTTGCCTTGCCATTTATGAATAGCCATGGTGTGATGGGGTTCTTTTGTTTGGTTGAGCTTTGGATTTCCGAAAGGTTTTGAAACTGGGTGAGGTGGTCTTAGGAAAATTCCCAAGGGTTGGGGGTGGAGGTGGTTTAATCTCCAGGAATTCCTTAATAGTTGGGTGGAGACAAACAAATTCCTCAAGGTATTGGTGAATAAATTCTAAGGCAGCCAAGCTTGTTTTGGGCATTATGATCTCTTGACCAGTTTTGACAGGATTGTAGTAACCTAAGGGTGGAGGTGGTTTAATCTATGAGAAACCATGGTTGTTTATGTGCTTGTTTTGGCTTTGTGTTCTCTTGACTGGTTTTGGTGAGATTGTGATAGCCTAAGGGTGGATGTGGTTCAATCTCTGGGAAGCCCTAGTTGTTTATGTATTGAGATCCCACATTCATGCTTGAAATATGGCACTTGGGTGATTGGATGAAAGAAAGATTTGGTTCAACTCAATCTGTGATCGGGTGGTACGTGGAAGTCCCTGACTTGGTTGGCTTTTGCATATTAATTTAATAAGAGTTATTTTCCTATTGTATTATAAGAGAATTTTTACATGTTATTATGGTGATTTTGTTATTGTTATGTCATGGTTAGTAATATGGTTATATGTTGGTTATAAGCATGGATTTGTAAAGTACTCTAGTTATGTCTTATTCAGGATTTGATAAGTATGTGATGGTTAATGAATGTATGGGCTAACAAGTGTTATTACAACTATTATGAGAGAGAATTAGACCTTCTTGGTGATTCTCAGATAAGTTTCAGACTCCTATTATAGGATATGCATTCATGACCTATGGATTATATGTTCTCCATATGTTTGACAAAATGAATGTCATGGTTAGGTCTGGTTAGGTCAAGTCCTTGATCAATTTTGGTATAATTAACATTGTATTTAAGTCATTTATCATTCTGGAAAGTCTCAGGAAGTTCTAAGAAGTAGTGGAGAGGTTGGCTTAGAACTGTCGCTAAGATCTCGGGACCACATCCTTTAAACTAAGGATTTTGGGTTACAACCGCGCTCAGGCAGGCTTGTGCATGCGGTTGGAGGGTCATAAATGTACCCTTGTAGGCTTGTGCATGTGGTCAGGAGTCTATGTCACTGAAAAAGCACTCTAGCTCATGGTTGGGTCACCTGAGGTGGTTCTTTGACCCATGAGTATCTTGTAAGCCCTGTGGGATATTAGGTTGTGGTAAATAAGTCTTAGTTATCAGCCCCACTTTCATAACTAAAGCTTTGAGGTTGGGTCATGTCATAGTAACTCTTCGTCTCATGTTTAACCTCGCAGACCAGTAAAATTGGGTAAATGTGGTAGGGGGTGGGTTACATGCTCTCAACAATACATATGCTAATAACCCTGCCCAATCAACGTATATCTAGAAACTATGTAGTGATCCTACTTCGTTACTATATTGTCTCATTCAACACAAGCTCCATTATTCATACATACTAAAATACATATCAATAATATACACGCAATCATATCACCTTAAAAATGTAGTGTCCCTCAAGGAGACTGTCATTGTTGTACCTCACTATTGTTGATAGCACAAATATCACTCTCTGAAATGCAACAACTAGAAATTATTCTTATAACTGGTTAATTATTAAGTAGTTTATTTTCTATGACAAATAATGAATAATTCACACTGCAATTCTTCACAAAAAAAAAAATGTTGCAAAAATAAAATATGCAGAACTAAGAAAGTTAGAGCAATCACACACATAAATTGACATCGTTATTTTTGGACAATTGTCTCTAGAAAAAACCTAATGTGGGAAAACCAATGCAACATATGAGGGTTTTATTATTATGCAACATCATAAATTAGGAGTACAATAAAATGGATGTCAAACTGGCGATCCTATCCGAGAGAAATACTGGCAAAAATATCCAAGGGAAACTACCTTCCTCCACAAGAAACCTCAACTAACAAAATTACTCATCAAACGAGAAATATTACCTCAAAACAAGAACTCTAGCCCAAAAATGCCAAAAAAACATGAAAAATACAACCCAAAAACGAAAAGTGTGTATTCCAGAACAATGTTTTTTCTTTTAGGGTAATTTTTCAAAATTTTATTATTATTATTATTATTTTTTGCAAAAAGGATTGAAAAATCAGACTTGAAACAAAAAGTGTTAATAAAAAAAAAGGGTTACAATTTTGACATTTTCTAACAATGGAATTAAAGACAAAATATTAGGACTTTGAAAAACCGTAAAATTCCAACAATTTTTAGACATGATGTTAAAGATAGAATATCATGTCTCAAAGCCTTATAATTCTAACAATTTTCATCTATCTTGTTAAAGACAAAATATCTTGACTCTAAAAAACCCTAAAATTGTAATTGTTTTCAACCATAACATTAAAGATAAAATATCATAACTTAGAAAAGCCTTAATATTTTGACAAGTTTTCTACCATGGAATTGTAAGCTTGAAGTTTTTAACATGTTTGAACCATGAAATTATGGACAAATTATATGACTAATTTAAAAAAATTAAAAAGTAAATAAAAGATTTATTATTCCAAGAGTAATTTTTATTTTAAAGGCTAAAAGTATAGCTCTTTTCAAATCTTAGCCTAAGACAACTTATCTTATTGCAACAAAAACCTAAAAATCAACCATCAAAACAAAGTGCCCCCCTTTCAATGAGGCATTATATTTTCAAAAATTTTAAAAATATCTTATACCAAATGATAACAATAAATAATATTATGGCAATTTCAATGTATGATTTAAAAATTGACATTAATTTCTAATATCTTTTTACTTTTAATCAAAATATGAACAAATGATAACAATAAATAATATCATGGCAATATCAATGTATAATTTAAAGATTGAACATTAATTTCTAATATTTTTTTACTTTTGATCAAAATATGAACAAATGATAACAATAAATAATGTCATGGTTATATCAATGTATAATTTAAAAATTCAACATTAATTTCTTATATATATATTTTTTTACTTTTAATTAAAACATGAACAAATGATAACGATAAATAATATCACGTCAATATCACTGCATAATTTAAAAACTCAACATTCATTTATAATATTTTTTTACTTTTAATCAAAATATCAACTTTGGTAGATTGAATATAACATAAATTGTTTTTGTAATTCATTGTTGCATTGTGGATATTCTAAAGAGATGAATTTTTCATAATTAAAACATATAATCCAACAAACATAGAAATGACACATAGCTTCATGTAGGATCATATGGAAGTCAAAATATTTATTTCAAAACATATAACCCAACAAACATAGAAATGACACATAGCTTCATGTAAGATCATATGGAAGTCAAAATATTTATTTCAAGTTACCATGAAAACATAATTTACATAAAATGTCTTAGACATTTATTCAAAATTACTCATAGGTTCTGGCACACCATTACAATCTACATCTTTAGATGAATGACTGGATGCAGATGAAGATGGTCCATATTCTTCTGTTTCATCAACTAGTGCCCCATCTGAGTCAACATGCAAGCCCACCATTTCATGTTTCAAAAGTCTTTTAGATCTACGACTAGGTTCAACAGACGCCCATCTCAACACCATTTCTTTTGGTAGTACTTTTTTCAAAATCTCTATGGTCTTGAAGCGAAGAGTTCCTCTCTTTGTTAAATTGAAGCCATACACAAGTATGTCAACATCCTACAATTTTAAGAGGTTTGTGTGGGGACAATTTATATTTGTACCATTCTTTTTCTCTTTTTGCTATATTGTTTATCAACTACCATCTCTGGCTTGTACACACCATTGAATGGGTGTGTATTTGTGGCATACCTATGTACTTCAACCACTGTAATATCTTCATTTTATTTAATGACCTTTATAACCTTGGCAACCAAGAATGGATAGATAAGTGGATCTCCATATTCTAACATTGTTATCATGCAACTCTTCTTAACATCCTACACAAAACCCTTATAAAGGTCTTCCATGGCTTCACGTTGTGCATATGATCTTCTAGAACAAATACAGATTTCTCTTTCCTCTACCTGTGGAGAATCAATAATACCTTGAGTGTTGGACATTTGATGGTGTATGGGTTGTTGTGTAAGTGTTGGCATTGATGTCAAACAAGGGTCAACATGATGATTGGGTGTTTGGGAGGAATCCCATGGTCGTTGGAGTGCTTTGTAGAAACTCATCACAGTGGTAGGCTTACTGAAGAATCCAAAAAATGATGATTACAGTGATGGACCGGGTGGAATTCCAAGGAAGCTGAAGGCTTCTTGTAAAGAATCATCATAGTAGCAGGCTTACTAAAGAAGCCATAAAATGATCACCATGGTGGTTGAGAGTTCAATTGTCCAAGAACAAAGTAGAAGAGTCAAGGAGCAAAGTGTTGCAAAGAGTTTACAACCATCTCATAGGTATCAAATAGACTCAAAGCCTACATCAAACCCTATCCAATGAAAAGTGTTATGGAAGAGTTTTCCAACAATATGAGAAAGTTTAGCAATGGATCAGAATATATGGTCTGCTGAAGTTCAGGGATTTGAAGCCTTAGGAAGGAAGGAATATCGGAATATCGGAGGTCCAAAACATCAGAATATCAGCATATCGGAGATCTGGATACTGGAACATTGGAGGATTGGTGCAAGTGGTACATCGGAGATTCGAACCTTGGGATATTAGAACCCCGAAGATTGGGACATCGACACATCAGAATATCGACATATCGGAGATTTGGATACCAGAACATTGAATGATTGGTGCAAGCGGCACATCAAAGAATGAAACCTTGGGATATCAGAACCTCGAAGATTGGGACATCGACACATCAGAATATTGAGATATCGGAGGATCGAGACCTTAGAATATCAGAACTTCTTAACTAAGGTACTCTAAGAAGTTGCGATGTCCAGTAGTTTCAACAGTACTATGAAGCACCAAGGAATGTCAAAGTAGATTAACAAATGATTCTATTGCAAAACGAAGGGTTGATGGGTCCTCTTCTCTCTCCTTGAATAAGACACATGGCAGAATGAGATTGGTTCCAATAAGCTACAGTGCCATCTGACGTCAACATGTGTTGCAGTACGACATGACATGTGGTAGACTAATTCAACGATATTGGGTGCCCTATTGTGCCAGATCCAGGTGACACATGTCATCGCTATAAAGATTCCATGTGGATGATGATGTCATATTAGAGGTTGACATATCAGAGGATGAATACCTCAGAACTCTAGAACAAATGGTTATGGAAATGTTCTGATGGAGGGGGTTTTTGATATTGTGTTGGATCTTGGTCATGTAAATCCAGAGAACCAAGAGCGCAAAGCAGTAGCAAGGGAAGATTGGCCCCTGGCAGGAAAAAAAGGCCTTAACACCTAAAAGTTAAGTTGCAAGTCACATCTCTCGATACCATGGAGGAGAAATTCTCAAGTAGCTCAGCGTCAGAGGAGCTAAAGACATCAGGAGTGAGAAGCATCATAACATTTCACCTATGTGAAGTTATGATGTGGCGTTTCTCCGATAAGGAAGTACAATGAGTTAAAGGATGTATGGGTTGGAAGATGTGGAATTGAATACATGATCAGAAGAGTCGGTAGTTGAAATAGGCTAAACCTGTAGAATACTTTGTAACAAGAAATCAAGGAAAACATTTATGGGAGAATGAAGGAAGCAATCAACTATTTTGTGTGCACGAATGGTTGTGATAAATAAGAACAGAGTGACCACCTTTGTGAACTGTCAAGATCTATGGAATGATAAATAAGCATGGGAATCTCAGCTGAGAGGAGTGTGAAGGTCACCTGGGAATTAATTTCTCAGCATGGAACTCTACGAAATCAAATGATAAACGATTGCAAAGTCTATTACTGTTTCTGCACTATGAAAAGAAACTACTAGAAGATACAAGAGTGGCAAGGGGAGCCATGCCTAATTATAGTGGGCAGCTAAATTACAAATAAAAATGATTGTCTGGCATAGAGTGCCTCAGTGGAAAAAAACCATCATCTGCAATGGAAAAGATGGGGGAGTTGAGCATATTGTGAGTGTGTTGTGTTGTGAGAGAAGTGTATTGAGACAGAGAGGTTGAAGCACCAGGGAGGACTCTATGTAATACAACAACAAGAGCAACAAGAGGGTCGTGTGTATAATTGAAAGGGTAGTGCTGAAAAGAAGTCAGTGGAGAGCCCTTGATAGAGGAGGCAGAGCACAAAGGAAGTGTTGTTGTGAGCAGCAAGGAGAGACCTGCTGCAATTGAGCACAAAAGGAGAAGTGCAGAAGTCGAATCTGTAAATCACCATTGTTTGGTATTTTATTTGTATTATTGTATGCCTTTGCTTTCAGTTTGAAAATTGTATGAAATAATATAACAGTGGCAAGAGCAAGTTGGTGCCTCTTGGCAAGTTTGTGCTTGCTAACCAAAGGAGGTTGGTGCCTCTTGTGAGTGGGTGCTCATAAACAAACATATGTAATTAAGTGGGTGCTTAATCTACATCATAAAAAAACCAACAAAAAATTGTTGGTTTTTTCTCTCTGGGTTTCCACGTGAAAAACACTTTGTCAAATGTGTGTTGTTCATGTGATTGTTGTTTGAACATGTGTGTTTGAAATATTATTGGCTCACTGCTTTTGTGAACGAATGCTCTCACAAGTAAACTAATGTAACAAGGGAATGTAAGCATAATAAGGAAAAGATAATATTTTCTTAATTAATGATTCACCCCCCCTCTCAGCAATTCCTTATTTCAACAATTGGTATCAGAGCGAGTTTCCTTTAGCAACAGTCTAATCACTGGAAGGTAGATCTATAAGGAACTATGTCTAGGAAATAGAGTCAATAGGCTTACTCACATAGAATATTAGTCTTTGATGGGACAAACTATGCCTTTTGGAACATAAGAATGGAAGCATATCCTATGTCCCTAGGAGTAGATGTTTGGACTTCAGTACTAGTAGACTAAAATGTCCCTGATATTCCACCCATTGATGCAGATGGTAAACAACTATATGGGAAAAATTCTAAATCCAAAAATTGCATTCTCTTTGGCCTCAGTAAATCAAAACTTGTAAAATTTATGCATTGTAAGTATGTTAAGGATGTGTGGGTAAAACTTAATCAGATTTATGAAGGAGATGACAAAGTCAAGTAGGAAAAACTTCAGAATTTCATAATGAGGCTTGAAAGCTTGAGAATGAATGAGAATCAAAGCATAGAAGAATACTTCCTCAGAGTTGATGAAGTGAAAAATATGATTAGAGGACTTGGTGAAGAAGTCAAAGAAGAGATGATTGTTCATAAAATATTAATATCTCTACCCATGATATTTAATGCCAAAATCTCAGCTATTGAGGAAATGGATAATTTAAAGGATCTCATGATGGATCAACTGCATGGTACTCTCACAGCCTATGAGATGAGAGTAGGAATAGAAAAGTTTGAATCGAAGGAAGCAACGTTCAAAGTATCCAGGAAGGGAAAGGAGCATAAAGATTATTAAGACTGCTCCAACTGTGAATCTAATCAGGAGCTGGCTTAACTAGCCAGAAAACTGAAGTGTGGCTTAGGAAAATTAAAGGGAAACTACCCTTTAAGTGTTTTGACTGTGGAAGAGTTTGACATTTCTCGTCCAAATTCCCTTATAAAGAAAATGCTAAAAGGGAAGAGGATTTGAAATTAGGAAACAAGTCTCAAATACATCAGAAGAAAAAGCTCTATAAGAAAAAAGGGTTCTACTCCAAAGAGGATAGCTCAGTACCAGAGTCAGACTGTGAAAACTCATCAAAGAATGGGTCAGATAAGTATCTTCTTATGGCCTTCAAAATAGACTCCAAGAAACAAGGTATTATGGAATCTGAAGTGGAAGATGAAGGAGTACTAGACCTTGAAGAGGTATCGATTCCCTCAATGAGTTAAAGAAAGCAAGGAAGAAGAATAAGCAGCTGAAGGAATAGTTACAATGTGCAAAGGAAGGTATGTATAACTCTGACAATGAGGATTTTTCCTATCAAAAAGAAAATCTTGAGGAAGCTATAAAGAGAAAAGGTAGTCTATTCCTTCTATTGGAAGAAAAACAAGGAAACTGTGAGAGACTAGAAGAGGAGAGAAAGTTGTTGAAACATGGGTTGCTCAAGTTAAAAAGGGAAACGATCTCATAGACATGCCAATATGATATTTTGTCTTTGAAAGTTAAATTGGGGGAGGCTAAATGAAAAGAAGAGGTTCTTCAAGATCTTATCCAAGAATGGGAAGAGAATTGTCAGAGTCTTGAAGCAGAGGTTGTCTCTATGAGAACTGATCTTGAGAGAACAATGATCGAGAAGGGCTTAAATGAAATATTTTTCGAAGGGACAAGGAGACTAGATAAAATCCTAAATAGTCAAAGGCCCTCAAAAATCAAAATTGGTATGGGATACTCTAAGACACAAGAATATTTTATGCGGAAGATAAACTTCAAGTTCACGGGATTCGAAGAACCATAAAGCCATGGGAAGAAGCTTCATGAAAGAATTAATGAAGACAAAATAGAAACATGGAAAAGAGATTGTTAATGGATAATGAACCAATCAGTTAGACGATCAAGGTATTTTCCTGCACAATCTCATAATGCTTTCAACAATAGGCATGCCTATTTGTTTTATGGTCACTGTTATAAGTGTTATATATTTGGACATAAATCTATTGATTGTAGAAGGAACAAAGTTTAAAGAGATGAAAATCTCAGATATAATACACATCGGTTTTCTAAATCTCAAAAATCCTCTCTCAGAAATCAGAATATCTTCTCTCCCTTGCTAAGTGAAGTAGAATGCTTAAAATGTAATAATTTTTGGCACAAATCCATTGAGTGCAGATGCAGGTTTGAATACTTGTCTAAGTCCCAAAACGTCAAACAGACAACTATCCAAAAGGATAAAGGGAGCTAGAAACTAAAGACTAAAAGGATCATGCAGTGTGGACTCGCCTTAATATCAACTCATAATCAAGAAAACAAATGGTATGTGGATAATGGTTATTACAAACATATGAATGTGGACAAAAGAAAATTTATGTCACTTAAGGAAAAGGACAGAGGAAGCAATGTCTCTTTTGGAAACAATGCTCCAGCAATAATTAAGGGTAAATGTGTAGTTAGTCTTGATAAAAAAATAGAAGCACAAAATGTGTTGTATGTGGAAGGTCTCAAGCACAATCTGCTTAGTGTTAGCCAAATGTGTGATAATGGCTATATTGTGACCTTTCTATCTAAATACTATGAGATCCAAAACATAAAGAATGGAAAACTGGTGGGTAAAGCAATCAGAACCCACAATAATGTATATGTGTTTTATGATTCTAGGGTTAACTGTTGTTTGAGAAAAACAAGTGAAGCACAACTATGGCCCAAGAGGCTTGGGCATATGAATTTTGACAGTTTGATAAAAATAAGAAAGATAGGAGTAGTAAGAGGATTACCAAGACTATCAAAGCCCCATAACACAATATGCAAGTCATGTCAGGTTAGCAAGTAGACTAAGAATCATTTCAAATTGAAAGATTTCTCCTTATCCATACCTCAGGAACTCATTCACACAGACATTTGTGGCCCAATTAGAGAAGAAAACTCAAAATGAGAGAGGTATTTCATGTTTCTCATTGATGATTTCACCAAGGCCACTTGGATTGTTTTCTTAAAATAAAAATCAGAAGTGTTAAAGCATTTCAATAAGTTTAAAGCTCAAGTAGAAAATGAGAAAGACTTAAAGATAAAATGCTTAAGATCGGATAGAAAGGTATAGTACACCTCAATATAATTTGAGGAATTCTGTGAAGATCACGACATTATGAGGTAGTAATCAATGTCTAGAACTCCTAAGAAAAATGTAGTAGAGAGGAAGAAAAAAGCAATCCAGGAAATGACCAAAGCAATGTTAGATGAAGCAAGAGCATGTCACAACTTCTGGGGAGAAGCAGCCTAGGCAGCAATATATTTTTCATATAGAACTCAACTCAGGTCTAATAGTGATAAAACTCCCTATGATTTTTAGAAGGGAAGAGATGCATCAGTTAAACATATCAAGGTGTTTGGAAGCAAGTGCTTCATTAAAAGGAATGAAAAGAATCTTGGGAAGTTTGATTCACACACTGATGAAGGGATATTGCTCGGGTACTCTATTCAAAGAAAAGGATATAAGTGTTACAACAAGCAGACAAGGAAGATTTAAGATTCCATCAACTTAATAGTAGATGAAGTAGGTTCACAACCTAAATCCTCTAAAAGTAATATGAACTCAGACGATGAAGAAAGCTCAAAGTTGAGGTCCGTTGATCTGAATAAAATATATTTAGATAGTGAAGGTGAGGAATCAGACATGTCTTCAAGGCTAAAGACAACATTTAGGTATGTACAGAAGGAAGATCCTGAGAGTTATATTCTTGGAGATAAAATACATGGTGTTCAAACCAGAAGGAAACTTATGGGCAATACAAGTTATGCGAATTTGGCTCTGCTATCACAGATAGATCCCAAGAACCTTTGTCAAGCAAGTGAAGACAAGTTATGGGTGAAAGATACGAATGAAGAACTCGACCATATTGAAAATAATGATACATGGGAGCTTGTTCCAAGGCCGAGAGAGAAAAACTTTATTGGAGCCAAATGATTTTTCAAGAACAAACTGAATGAACAGGGTTAAGTAATTAGGAACAACGCTCGATTGGTCAGCAAAGGGTATGCCCAAATAGAAGGGGTAGATTTCGAAGAAAAAATTACACCGGTAGCTCCACTGGAAGCTATAAGGATCTTTCTTTCTCTTTCGATACATAAAAATATCAAGGTATATCAGATGGATGTGAAGTCTGCATTTCTCAATGGAGATTTAGAAGAAGAAGTTTACATTGAGTAGCCAGAAGGATTTCTACTCACCTTCATGAAGGGCTCGTACGAAAACTGAAGAAGGACCTGTATGGATTAAAACATGCCACCAAAGCTTGGTACGAAAGGTTGATAATTACCTTCAACAACAAGGGCTTAAGAAAGGAATAGTTGATAGTAATATTTATGTAAAATTTGAAGGCGAACATCTATTGATAGTAGTTACGTATGTGGATGATATAATATTTGTTAGTGATATGGAACAATTGGGGAATGAATTTGCAGAATGTATGCAATCTGAATTTGAAATGTTTGTGATCAGAGAATTGCCTTTCTTCCTAGGTCTGCAAATTTTATATCCCAATCCAAATATCTCAAGGAAACTATGAAGAAATTTGGACTGGAAGCTTGCAAATCAGTCAGCATGGCTATGAATATAGGTTGCAAATTGTGCAAAGAAGATGGAACATCGCTAGTAAATGAGGCTAAATACAAGTCAATGATAAGAATCTTATTGTATCTGACATATTCAATGCCAGACATCATGCAAGCAGTGGGGATTGTAGCCAAATGTCAGGCCTTTCCACAAGAGAGTCATGTTGTTAATGTGTCGAGGATTTTCAAATATCTTCAAGGTACAACAAAATATGGACTGTGGTATGCTAGGGAAAAGATTTCAAATTGAATGCCTACACAGATGTATATTGTGCTGGAAGCCTTGATGAAAAGAAGATTACAACTAGTGCAACCTTCTTCCTGGGAAAATGCTTTGTGTTGTGAGTTATCAAGAAAAATGCCTCCATTTCAGTGTCGACTGCTGAAGCAGAGTATATTGTTGTTGCTACATGTTGAAGATATATTCTATGGATGAAGAAAACCTTGAAAGATATACGAATAGAGCTAACTGATCCCATTCCAATAATGTGTAACAAAACAAGTGCCATCAACATCTCCAAAAATCCAGTCATGCACTCAAAAAAATCATATTCCTAACAAGTTCCATTTCTTGAGGGAACATGTTGCAACCAACACTTTTAGACTTGAATATGTATCCACTAAAGGGAAAATAGTAGATATATTTACCAAGCCACTGGCAAGATAACTTGAATATCTCAAGTAGCATATAGGAGTTGTGACTCCTCCCTCCAAATGACTTCATTTTGGTAGGAGGTGGTAGCTACTAGCATGTGGAACTCAAGGGAGAGTAGGTGGCAATGGTTTAGGGGGAGTTCTCAAGAAGTATTCTTTTCTACTAGTGTCAAAGAGGGAGAAGATTGGCATTAGAGTAGACCATGCCTAACCTAAGGGGGGGCTTATGTTGTTGCCATCAATACCAAAGGGGGAGATTTTTTGACATTTGATGGTGTATGGGTGGTTGTGTAAGTGTTGGAATTGATGTCAAACAAGGGTCAACATGATGATTGGGTGTTTGGGAGGAATCCCATGGTTGTTGGACTGCTTTGTAGAAAATCATCACAGTAGTAGGCTTATTGAAGAAGCCAAAAAATGATGATTATAGTGATGGGCCAGATAAAATTCCATGGTAGTTGCAGGCTTCTTGTAGAGAATCATCATAGTAGCAGGCTTACTAAAGAAGCAATAAAATTATCAGAATGGTGGTTGAGAATTTAGCTGTCCAAGCACAAAGTAGAAAAGTCAAGGAGAAATGTGTTGTAGAGAGTTTAAAACCATCTCATAGGTATTAATTAGACTCAAAACCTACATCAGACCCTATCCAACACAAAGTGTTCTCGAAGAGTTTTCCAACGATATGTGGAAGTTCATAAATGGCTTCCTGGATAAAAAGATATGGTCTGCTGAAGTTCAGGGATTTGAAGCCTTAGGAAGGAAGGAATATCAGAATATTGATGGTTCGGGACATCGGAATATCGACATATCATAGATATGGATACTGGAACATATGAGGATTTGCGCAAGTGGCACATCGGAGATTGGAACCTTGGGATATCGGAACACCAGATATTGGGACATCGAAAAATCGAAATATCGACGTAACAGAGATCTGGATACTAGAACATCGAAGGATTGGCACAAGTGGCACAACGAAGATTGGAACCTTGGGATATCGGAACCATGAATATTGGGACATTGACACATTGGAATATCGGGATATCGGAGGACCGAGACATCATAATATTGAAACTTCTTAACTAAGGTACTCTAAGAAGTTGCGGTGTTCAGTAGTTTTGATAGTTCTATGAAGCACCAAGGAATGTCGAAGTAGATTAATAAAGGATTCCATTGCAAAACCAAGGGTTGATGGGTCCTCTTCTCTCTCCTCTAGTAGGACACATGGCAACATGAGATTGGTCTTGATAAATTACAGTGTCATATGATGTCAGCATGACGTTGCAGTACGACATGACACGTGGCAGGCTGATTCATTGATATTGGGTGCCCTAATGTTGCAGATCAAGGTGACACGTGTCATTGCTATAAAGACACCACATGGAGTGATGATGTCATATTGGAGGTTGGCATACCAGAGAATGACATATAAGAGGATGAAGACCTCAAAACTATAGAACATATGGTTATGAAAAAGTTTCGATGGAGGGGGTTTCTGATATTGTGTTGACTCTTGGTCATATAAATCCAAAGAACCAAGAGCGCAGAGCAGTAGCAAGGGAATATTGGCCCCCGATAGGGAAAAATTTCCTTAGCACCTAAAATTTAAGTGGCAGGTCACATCGCTCAGTCCCATGGAGGACAAATTCTCAAGGAGCTCAGCGTCAAAGGAGATTAAGACACCAGGACTAAGAAGTATTGTAACATTGCACCTTTGTGAAGTTATGATGTGGTGTTTCTCCGAAAAGAAATTACAACAAGTTAAAGGATGTATGGGTCGAAAGATGTGGAATTGAACACAAGATCAGAGGATTAGGTAGTTGAAAGAGGCTAAATCTGCAGAAGAATTTGTAACAAGAAATTGAGGACAGCATTTGTGGCAGAGACGAATTTGGGAGAATGAAGGAAGTAATCAACTGCTTTCCAGGCATGAATGGTTGTGATAAATGAGAATAGAGTAGTCACCTCAATGAACTATCAAGATCTGTGGAACGATAAATAAGCATGGGACTCTTGGAGGAGTGTGCAGGTTACCTGGGAATTGATTTCTCAGCATGGAGCTCTATGTAGTCAAATGATAAAGGACTGGAAGGTCTATCTCTATTTCTGCACTATGACAAGAAACTACCAAAAGACGCAAGAGTGGCAAAGGGAGCCATGCCTAAGTACAATGGGTAGCTAAAGTACATACAACAGAGACTTCCTAGTGTAGAGTGCCTAAGTGGAACAAAACCATTGTCTACAATGGAGAAGATGGGGGAGTCGAGCATATTGTGAGTGTCTTTTGCTATGAGAGAAGTGTATTGAGATAGGGAGGTTGAAGCATCGGGGAGGACTCTGTGTAATACAACAGTGAAAGTAGCAAGAGGGCTATGTGGATAATTGCAAGGGTAGTGTGAAGAGAAATCAGTGGAGAGCCCTTGACAAAGGAGGTAGAGCGTAGAGGAAGTGTTGTTGTGAGAAGAAAGGAGAGACCCATTGCAAGTGAGCACAAAAGGCAGAGTGCAGAAATCGAATATGAAAATCTCAATTGTTTGATATTTTACTTGTATTATTGTATGCCTTTGTTTTCAGTTTGAAAATTGTATGAAATAGTAGAGTAGTGGCAAGAGCAGGTTGGTGTCTACTTACTAAAGAGGTTGGTGCCTCTTGGAAAGTTGGTGCTTACTAACCAAAGGGGGTCGGTTCCTCCTGTGAGTGGGTGATAAAAAACAAACAAATGTAATTAAGTGAGTTCTTAATCTACATCATAAAGAAACAACAAAATTGGTGGTTTTTTCCCTCTAGGTTTCCACGTGAAAAACATCGTGTCAAATGTGTGTTGCTCATGTGATTATTCTTTGAACATGTGTGTTTGAAATATTATTGTCTCACTACTTTTGTGAATGAATTCTCTCACAAGTAAAATAATGTGAGAATGGAATTTAAGCATAATAAGAAAAAGATAAGAGTTTCTTAATTACTCATTCACCCCCCTCTCAACAATTCCTTGTTTCAACATTGAGATTGTTGTTGTTCAACGATGTGTCTTTCCTAATGTTCATTTGGCATATTTTATGGCAAAATAAATGGAGTCTTCAAAAGTGTACGTTCATTTATTTATCTTGAATTAATATCACTTTGATTATTGAAAAAGGACTACCACCAAAATAAATCAACAACATCAAAATACTCATATGTATGTCTAATACATCTTTTGATTTATTCCAAGCATTCAGAATATTTGATATCTCTCTTATGCCTGCATACATTATGGAGTTGAATAAATGATTGTAATAACAATATCTTTGATGCAAATATTGGATGCTTTGGAATTAACTTCAAAAACGTTAAACGTGATGACGACCCCCATTTTGTAACAGTTGAATACTTCTTGCCCCATATAAGTGTTTTTCCATAAAAAAAAAAAAAATTGATACGAAATTAATGTTGGAAATTAATGTCATTAAGTTGTTCAATGCATTTCTCCTCACCATGCGATCCCAAAATAAAACTTTCACATGCCAATAGTTTCTTCCAACACAGGAAAAACAGGCTCTCGAATGTATGATTTGTTAATACATTCAATTAATGAGGTCAGACTCCCAACATATTTCCTTCTTAATGTTAATGAAAAATGTGTGAACATCTGATCAATATGGTCATGCATATGTCCAAAAAGAAAGAAACCATCCTTTACCATTTTTAAAATCCCCAGTTCAACAAGCATGTTTAGATACCCAAAAAGAACTTGTTTTTTGTTTTTACGACTTGTGTTATCTAATTGCGAATACAAAACTTGAGGAAGAATACCAGACCAATGAGAAACCACGTCGTGGATTATAGTTATGGTCATATTTTCATCATTATGAATATTTGGAGTTGTGAATTAAACCCTTCGAAACATCTTCCCATTAAATAGCGTACAACCAATCAAGTGAGACTAAATAAAATTTTCCTCCTGTAAATTTTTGGTGTGCTGACAAAATGTGGCAGAAGTGTTTTCTTTTGGTCCATACCATCAATTATCAAACCCAAATATTTATTTAAATTATCATAACACTTCTTTCTTCCCTTTGACATTTATCCCATTTTTCTTTAACATAAGCACATGCATTGCAAACCCCCATCCTTGTCTACTTAGGGATACAAAAATTGTTGAATTCATTCTTCCATATCCTTGTAAAATACAAATATGTAATAAAATTACCAATTCCTTCAACACCTTCTACATATTCTTTGTATAAGCTGTAGATTGATCATCTCAAGAAATTATATGGAATATTTATTGTGTCTTTATTTGGCATACACTCTCCATGTTTTGAAAAGAAGTCTTTCATCCATGACATTGCAGTGTTTTTTAACGACCCAACTTCTCGTTTATTATGTACTTTTGAATAATATGCAGGATCCTTTTCCAGTCTTTCTTGGATTCTTAACAAACAAAAATTACCAATTGAATGCAACATTTTGAAAGCCTTTCTGTAGAGAAATACATTCCCAATATGGTAATCATAACCTATTAATGTAGATTGCATGAAATCGACTAAATATAAATTTTGCATGCTTTTATTCATTGACAAATATCTTTGCCTTTTCTCCATAGCAAACTTGAAATCCATATGTTTCAAGCAATCCTTTAGACAAAATTCACTTGAGATCAGATCACCAATAGAACTTCTGCTTGTGAGATATGTTGTTCTAAGTCTTGTATAAATGGAATATTTTGTATTGATATGAAAAGGTCTACTCTTACTCCTAGATACAATATTTTCTTGCAACGTCTTCATCATTTCATTATACTCTATAGAAGCATTTTCATCACCATTAGGAGGAATATTATCCTCACTATGATCATTATGAACATAGTTAGGAAATTCATCACCATCATTGCTTGGAAAATATTCATTACCATCCTCAGTTGAAGAAAATTCTTCACTACCATCATCTGCACTTTTCAAATCCTGACTCGGACAAAATTCTTCACCATCTTCATCCATGCTTTTGAAATCTTCCCTTGGAGGATTCAATTCTTCATCCTCCCCTTCATAACTGGTGCTCTCATAATCCTTAGGATTATGACTAATTGGAAAATATGACTCTCTATTTTTAGTCAAATTATCATTTGCAGGAAATTCTTCATCCTTCCCTTAATCAGTGGTGGTCTCATAATCCTTAGGATTAGGACTAAGTGGAAAAATTGAATCTCTATTTAATGGAAATTCTTCATCCTCCCCTTTGTCAGTGTTGCTCTCATAATCCTTAGGATTAGGACTAAGTGGAAGCTTTGAATCTCTATTCACTGGAAATTATTCATCCTTCCCCTTCCCTTCCTCACTAGTGCTCTCATAATCCTGTTGATGCCTCGAAAATCGCTGCAACAACATTGGGAAACCACCCGGTCCGGACCTTAGTACAGCTCCTTTTCCGTTTGGGGTAGTGGCTCCGATTGGGGATAATGGGATGGGTGAATGATTTATAGATTACACTGAGGGTGAGCAAAAGGCTAAAACTATTAACAAAAATATAAATAAATGAAACTATCCCAGGAATCTAGATAAATAGATAAATGGGATGGGTGAATGATTTATAGATTACACTGAGGGTGAGCGAAAGGCTAAAACTATTAACAAAAATATAAATAAATGAAACTATCCCGGGAATCTATTGAGCTCTAAAGCGTAGCGTTTGATGTTCTATGTCTAAAAGACAAGCATATAGATGACTGTATCTTTACAACATAGATATTAATTCATTTAAGATTGATGTGCTTAAATAGTTAAGCAGAGTGATTGAAGCGAAATTACCACACTTTAAACATCTATATCATTGTCATACACATGATTAAAAGCAAAGGCACATCACTAAACATCCAAAAGTGGAATGAATAAGGTTTGTTGTTATAGTGCATGCATATAATCAACGATAGCAAAAATAATTACATAACAATTCATATAAACGGAATGAATTCAGACATAGATAAAAATACCATATGAGCTGCGTGACACCCCCAGATATCAATCGCTATGTGCAGTTCTTCCTTTAACGCAAAAACATTCTCAATCAACGACAATAGTGCACAATTGCATAAAGAAGCTTCCTCATTAAATTAAGAACAACTGGTCAAGTTTCATAAAAGAATATTGACTGAAGCACAGTAGTGCAAACTTTAGTCTATTAAGTCTCTTACAAAAATTTACGACCCTTTCTAAAAACATGAAAGGGTCTATAAATACAATACTAATTTAAATATCTACTAAACAAAAAAGATACTAAATTGATATCAATAATTTTTGATCCTATTTTGGCTAGCGATCTGGCAAGCTGGAGGGTGATTCATCAAGTCGACTGCTTTCCTTTGAATCTGAGCTGATTTATTGCAAGCATTGGCTCAACTTCTGGAGGTTTGTTGAGGCACGAACTGAGCTGGGCAGCATAGGTGGCATCTTGAATATCGGGAATTATACACCCGATTGCATCTGTTAAACACTTAAGGGCGGCTCTTTGTGTATGTGGCTTAATTAGGAAGATCCAATATGCTTCCAAGTTTAAACTATTAATCTCGGCGATTAATCTTCCCTTTTCTTCTAACTCAGGATAACATGATTGCTCCACTGTATTTGTTTCTATCATCTTTACTGGTGTACATTGGGAAATCATATTTGCCAAGTAGAGAGTGTTGTTGACTAAATCAACTAGATTGCTAGAAGTTGATCTACATCTTGAAGCTGCTCTCTCTACTTTCATCACCTGAGTGTGCCATTCTGTGAAAAGTATATCCTTATATGTTTCAAGTATCCTGGGAAAATTTGTTGCTTTTCCCTGATCAGAATCTTGCCATTCAAGATGTGCAGTAATGGCCTCATCGGCTTTATTTAATTCATCCCTGGCTTTCTCTACCTGCTCATTTATAGATATAGTTAACTCGCACAGTGGCTCAGCTTGAGCGATCTGTTGACACAAGAGTTTAACCTAAGATATTAGCGCATTGTTTATTAATGATGCTTCTTTCCTGAACTCTGCCACTTGCGAAGCCCCTTTTATCTTTTCTAGCTGCGATGAAATTTGAGCGATTTGCTCATCTTTGGTTTTCACCATTTGTTCATTCGCTGCTTTCAACTGTGCCAATGCCTCGGTCAATTCTTTCTGTTTCTGGATCGCACTTTGGTCGATCCTTTGCTTTTCCGCTTGCAATTGCTGGGTTAATTGATTGTTCATTTGTTGTTGTGCCAGCAATTGCTCCTCTGCTTGCGCTGCCTTCTGCTTTGTTGCGGCCAATTCCGTCTGTAATGCGGAGATTTCTTGGTCCTTATTCTTCAATAGAAGGCTTACCTTCGATGCTTTGTCGATTGTTGCTACCGAATAGGCTCTAGCATATTGTGACAACTTTGTTAGATCATCGGAGGGGTCCAATTTCTCCTTCCATACTACATTACCCGTGACTGTTTGCTCTGGAAAGATAGAAGGTTGATCAATCCTTCGTCTTTTCCTTGATCGCTTTACAACTGCTCTATGCCTCGGGTTGTAGAAAACATCCAATGGAGGAATATCTTCTACCTGCAGAATGATTTGATCGGTGGGATCTTTTGGAATTATCTCAACATCCTTAGACTTAGGTGGGCTGCTGGTTCCGCTTAGAACCTGGGGTGAAGTAACGTCTTGCATGTCGTTAGTCTTAGAAGTGTTTGTATCTTTTGAGCCTTTTATTCCACTGATGATAGAATCAAACTGCTGCCATTCCTGGAGCAATTTAGGGTTTGTGGTAGTGCCCACATTGGTATCAGTGGTGGTCTGTTGCCTTTTCTCAGTTTGAGACTCCTTCTGTACTTGTTCTTGTTCTTTCTTCTTATGCTCCTCTTGTTCCCTCTGTTGCTTATCTTCATGCTCTTTCTTTAGGTGTTCTTCCTGCTCCTTCCTCTGCTTTCCCTCTTGTTCTTTCCTCTGCTCTTCCTCCTGCTCTTTATTATGATCTTTTGTTATAGCAAGAGGTTCTTTTAACTGTTGCTGACCAGGCTCGCTTGACGATGTCGCTGGGGTCGTCGCTAATAAATCTAGAGGCAGAGTTTGCAACCTCTGTTCTCTAAGTTTATTGAATTCAATCAACCCTTCATCATTATATTTCATCCTAGCGAGTTCTTTAGCCTGACCTATGGTTTCAATTGAAGTGAACAGGTCATCAAACATATCTTCCTGATGCTCAAACTTTGTCAATTTGGCTTGTTCTAAAGCGGCATAGGCAACTAGCTTTGGATCAAATGCCCTATTTGGGATTGTGGCCAGAGATAAAGATTGAATCTTTGTGGCTTCTTTTTCTGCATGTTTGAGATCATGCAACGTAAAGACACCACAACCTCAAGGGAAAAGAGGTCCAGCCTCTTTTCTTTTCTCTTTTGAGAGTCTGTGTAGTACTCTCAGCCATAATCTGATACGCGATTTCTCTTGCTAGCAGCTTATCTAGAACATATAAAGGGAGAACATGTGGGTTGGCTTGGCTGCCGTAAACTCTGATATAGGTAAATTTCTCTTCTCCAAACCAACTTGCCACTGCTGGTAAATCAAAGGAAGCTTGATAGGAAATCTTCGGAATGGGTTTATAAAAAATGGAATAGTAAATGGGCACCATAAAGCCATTGCAGATTTGATACAGGTGGTTTTTGTAAGAAGACTTCCACAATTTTTTGGTGATATATATGAATGGGCGAGGGTCCTGTGCAGTCCACCTCAACCGAGAACGGGAATTCGGAATTGAAACATAATGTGTCTAAGATATACGCACTATAGTAAAATGGGGGGATTTTCCTTTCAGTGACCACAGTCTTATTTCTAAAATCACGAACAGCTACTGCTAGTTTATCCGAGAGAATAGTAGCCCAATCCATAATTATATTGTTTACTGTTGCCTCCATAAGAGGAACCATTTCTATGGTAAAACTAGCAGAGTCGTGTAATCCCCATAGCCTACACATCATTATACCCGCATAACAATAAGGAGAAGCCAAAGAATCAACCGAATACTTACTGGAAGATTCGTGTTTGTGCTTGTTTGGATTTTGTCTCCAATCCTTGATGGGTTCGGATTCAATTTCATTTTCGCTTGCAAACTTCTCCAGGAATGCGCTGTTATATATTTTCTCTTGCTCGGGTAAATGATACATTTGCCTTAAGTCATCTGCCTTGAATGATCCGAAAATCCTCCCATCTCTGGTGCTGAAAGTTCTGTCCATAATTGGGATTTCTTCAATCGCCCATCGCACAACGTCTGTGTATGGGAGAATTTGCTCCCTGGCTGCTATTCTGTGAAGGAAAGAGTCGGCTAAATCTTTGAGAGTACAATCAGACTTCCGTAGTGAATCCGCGCTAGCTTCTGTTATCGTATTCTGTGGTTTCTCGGCTTCAATTAGGTCGTAAGTGCCTTGCCAAGTAACTCTGGTGAGACCCATGCATGTAGTATCAGAAATTAGGCCTTTCTTCTTGTTTATAGCAGCTTGTCCTGTGACTGGTGGAGCGGAAGCACCTGCAGTCTTCTTTGATTTCTTTCCCATCATGCTCAAGCTCCTGTCTATGAATGAATTCTGCACAGAGAGGCAATTGCGCGTAATACAGAGAGATAACAATGAAAGCTTGCAAGTGACAATAACATATGAATAGGTGCGCAATAAGATATTCATCTTTTCAAACGGGCGCGGAGACAATCCATAGAAAGATTTTAAGACATGATCTCATTAATTGGCCGTATAAAACCTGTCATCCTTTAAATGCCCATTAAATCGTTATTAGGGCGAATAATCCCCTTAAGCATGCAATGGAAGTTTTGGCGGCTGAGCGCAAGTGATTAATCCTTAAATATGAATGAATTAAGCTATCCCATCACTTAATGGCTTGTTATCGAAAACCGTGCTTTATCGCATCGCATCAGGTGTATGACGAGCGTGCCTTAACGATGAGTATTGGATACCGCCGATCGCCGAATGCGATATCGCATCGGCGAAAAGCTTTGTGCGCATCAAGACTTAAGTGGGAATAGACCGCCGATCGCCGAACGCCAATTGCGCATTGCATCGGGGCAAATGGCATAGGGTGCTTTAAGGTGTGCATTGGATATTGCCGATCGCCGATTGCGATATCGCATCGGCGGAAAGCTTTGTGCCACTTATGTATAATTCTTATGTCATTGCGATATGCGATCTTGCGATCGCTTTAGTGCAATGACCAAGATTCATTTTATTTCTTTAAAAGGTTATCGGTCAAAAAGGGTTTTATAAATGCATTCATTTGATTATCGTACTTTTTGAACAATAAAAGTATTTATATCAATTTTATTTTAAAGGGACCCATTTCATAGGTTAATGTTTTATGAATAAAAATGATATGAAATGGGGGGTTGTTTGTAGAGCACAACAAATCCTTAGGATTAGGACTAAGTGGAAGATTTGAATCACTATTTATAGGAAATTATTTATCCCCCCCTTCATCAGTTGTGCTCTTATAATCCTTAGGATTAAGATGAAGTGGAAAATTTGACTCTGGAAATTCTTCATCCCCCCTTCATCAGTGGTGCTCTCATAATCCTTAGGATGAAGACGAAGTGGAAAATTTGACTCTAAAAATTCTTCACACCCCTCTTCATCAGTGGTGTTCTCATAATCCTTAGGATTAAGACTAAGTGGAAATTTTGACTCTAGAAATTCTTCATCCCGCCCTTTATCACTGGTGCTCTCATAATTCTTAGGATTAGGGCTAAGTGGAATAATTAACTCTCGATTTACATAAATTTCTTTTTGTTTCCTTTCATCAATGATCTTTTCATCATCCTTAGGATTAGGACCAAGTGGAAAATTTGACTCTCTATTCACAGTGAACGAATTCCTATTATGTTCATCAATATGAATAGAGTTGTTGAGTGACGAAGATGTTGATGTTGCAAAAAGAAAAACTTCACTATTAGAAGAATCCATGACTTTCAAACAAAAGATGTTGAATGATACAAATGCATTCTCTCCCAATGACAATATATAGCTTAAATCTTGAAAATTTCTCTCTAAAATCCCTCCCCAAACAATTTTGCTAAAAAAATTCACTCCAAAGTTTCCCCCCCAAAATTTTCACTAAAAATTTTCCCTCCAAAAATTTCCCTCCAAAATTTTCGTCTAAAATGTATTTGAAAACATTTTATCTAACTTTTGGGATCAAAAAATTTCACCTTACTTTTTATTCAAAATATCCACAAAAATATTTCTTTAATGCATTCCTTCGAAATTAAAATGATTTTTTTATTTAAATTGTTTAACATTGACTGCGTAACTAAATTAATTTTTATAATTTATATTTTATTTTTTAGCCGACATTGAATAAAAGTTAATCTAAACCTATAATATTAACTACATATTAATTTTCTTAATTCTAATTTTAAACCCACCTTCGAGAAACGCTAAAGAAATCCCACAATCTTTGCTATATAATAATAATGATTATTTCTATTCATCACATCACAACAAGTCTTCTGGGTTTTGTTAAAACGTTTAGAGCAATTTTGCGGAGGTGCCGCATTGGCATCAATAACACATTTGAATGAGAGTTTTTCACATTTGAAAGGTTAGTTTTCCTTCTATTTTGACCATTTAAAGATGAATTTGGGGAAAATTTGTTCTTGTATGGTTTTCATGCTCCAAACCTAATTTTTTTACTATTTTTTTTTGCAATATCATATTTTACGGGAAAAATCACATAAAAAACCCTATTTTTTATTTTATATTTTTATAGCGAAGAAGATGAAAAAAAATCAAATTTGGAAGATTTTTAAGAGAAAAAATTAGATCTTTTTTTAAGGGCTATTGGCTCCTCCATGAAACAAAAAATCCATTCCCATATCTATATATATATATTATATATATATATATATATATATATTTATATATATATATATATATATATATATATATATATATATATAATTATATTATATATATATATATATAGATAGATAATAAAGCAAAGTCTTTTGGTAGAAATCGCATAAGAGAAATTTTTGGCTGATGTGTTTCGAACTAACAAGTGTGGTTCATCATCAGGACCAGATGAAGAGGTAGACCATGACAAAGGTTTAAATAGAGAGCAATGTAGAGACATAATTTCAAGTAACGACTATATTAAATGGTTGATTGATGTTTTAGAGAATTAGACAGGAGACGAGAAACAACGAAACATCGAAATAGCTAGGGTTTCAGGTTTTTGAGCTCCATGGAGGCGCGCAAAGGGGGGAGCTCCACTCCCTCCTACAGGCAGGCAATGGCCAGTCACGGTAAGAAACCTTTAGAATCTGTCAAAGGGTCTGTTGAAGAAAGGAAAAAGAATCTGGAATAGGATCAGGAGTTCACCAAACCAAGGGAGGTCAGTAGCATGAAAGAGAATGAGGAAGAAGACAAAAAACAGGGAGCAGAAAACAAGGCACATAAAGGGCCATGTAAACCCAAGACTATGGTCACTCCCAGAGTTGTTTTAAATGATCCAACTCTGCAGGCACATAGGGACCACATGCGGACCTATGCTGTCATTTGTAAATTCATGGGATTATGGCCCACTAAAAAGGCATTACAAACGTGGATTAAATACCATTGGAAACTGAAAGGAAGTATTGACCTATGCCTTGGGTCAAAGGGTTTCTTCATTGTGGTCTTTACAAATATTGAAGACAAAGACAAGGTGTTTGAAGGAGGACCCTATTTCTATGCGGCAACAGGCCTCTACATGCGATCGTGGATGATGAATTTTTTCCCGGAGCGAGAAACTTTTACTTCAGTCCCGATCTGGCTAAGACTCTACTCCTTACTTCTTGATTACTGGCAAACTGAATTGTTATCAACCATAGGTAATAAACTAGGGCGTTTTTTTAAAGCCTCTGAAGCCGCTAGAAGGGGAAAATATACTTCATTTGCAAGAATATGTGTAGAGATGGACTTATCGGGAGCCCTACCAGATGAGGTTATCTTGGAATTTTTTGATGAAGAATGGGTGCAAACAGTAGATTATGAACATATTCCTTTCAAATGTCACAAATGCCATGAGCATGGACACCTATTTAGAGACTTCCCTCTCAGCAAGACAGAGAACAGAGGCAAAACAACCACAATGAAAGACACTGAAACCTTTCACAAAGTGGGTCATAGAGGAAAAGGGGGAAAAAGGGGGCCAAAGCAACAACAAACAGAAGGGCAACAGGCCAGTCTGAACAGATTCCAAGTTCTCGAAGAAGAGGAAGAAATACCAAAAGAAGATCAGGTAATGGAAGGAAACTCAGGGGAGAAGGAGAAAGAAGAAGACAGGGATCTAACACAAGATGTTACTAAACAGAAGGAAGCAATGATGAGCGATGGGGAACTTGAGATGGATTAAGAAATGACTCAGAGTGAGATGGAAACCGAGGATAATGAACTACAGGAGATTATGGAAAGAGAAAACCTAGATCTGGAAGGATCCTTGAGACAGGGCGCCTTTGGAGGGGTATAATCAGTACCTCAAAAAGAGTTCAACTGAGTACAGTAGCCGTTTCTATGGAAAACTCAAGCCAAAGAATAGGAAAGGAAAAATACCAAGGAAAGGCAGGGCAATGAAGGAGTGAAAACTATGAAAACCACACCAGGATTAGCTCCCAGAAACCTAGGAAAGAAATAAGGCAGGAAAAAGCAGAATGATCTACTAATGGAATGTGGAAAGCTAATGATACATTCAGGTAAGATGAAAGATCTATCCAGTTACTCTTTCACAAATATTTAATAACGAAGTTCACAACTTGGAATACCAGAGGTTTAGGTAGTAAAAGAAAGTGAAGAATGCTTAGCAATAGAATGAAACAAGAAACTCTGGATATGATCTTTATCCAGGAAACTCAATGTTCCATTCAAAAAATCAAAGAAATGCATAGTAAATGGCTCAATAGATTTGAGTTTCTAGAAGTTAAAGTAGATAACACAGTAGGAGGCATACTCACTCTTTGGAATCCCCAAAAAATTGGCATAATAGACGCTAAGGCAACTAGGAATTATTTATCAGTGATTATTCAGCATGTAGGAGACAGTGAGACTTATCTAGTCACAAATGTTTATGGCCCACAAAGAATGGATGACAAACTCATATTTCTAGATTCTCTTGTAGAAGTAAGAGATAGGCATGCAGGAGTCCCATGGATCATGGGTGGGGACTTCAACATGATCAAATCAATGACGGAAAAAAGAGGGAACTAGAACTTTAAGCAAAGATTCTACAACTTTTCAAACTTTCATAGATAATATGAAGCTAGCTGATACTGAAATGAATAATGGACTCTTTACTTGGAACAACAAGAGAGGAGGGGAGTCTCAAGTAACGTCAAAGTTAGATAGATTCATTATTTCAAAGGACCTTATGCTCATAGATAAGGAAATGATAGTGAGAATTCTCCCCTTTGGAGGCTCAGATCATTGGCATGTTCAATTGGAGGTACAAGGTATTGATACCCCAAAGAATAGGCCTTTCAGATTTGAGAATATATGGCTTACCCACCCAGATTTTATCAGTAACATAGCAAGATGGTGGAAATAATATCTAAATATTTAGGGAACAAGAATGTTTCTGCTTCACAAAAGACTAAAATACATCAAGCTCAGACTCAGAGACTATAACAAGAATGATTTTGGCAACATTTTTGTAGTGAAAAAAGAGGTTGAAGATAAAATGCAGACACTCAATCAAAATCTTGTTACAAAGGGTTTTGATAGGGGAAGAGATGAACAAGTCACCAAACTTCATCAAGACTGGGAGAACTTATGTAAACAAGAGGAAATATATTGGAGACAAAAATCTAGAGTGCAATGGCTAAAATAAGGGGAACAAAACACCAGGTTTTTCCACAGATCTACCATGGCAAACAGATCCCACAATCGGATCTCTTCAATAAAGGACAAGGAAGGTCATCTTCGCAATTCCCATGAAGAGATTGAGATAGTGTTAGTACAACACTTTAAAGGTATAGCGAAGGAGACCGATGCAGACAGAGATCATTTTATCAGAGATTTAACTAGACATATACCTAGACTCGTTTCAAGAGAAGATAATTTCTATCTCAACAAGCCAGTGACTGAAGAGGAGGTAAGGGAGGCAGTTAAGGATATGCAGAATGGAAAAGTGCCAGGTCCTCATGGTTTTAATGTGGATTTCTTTAAATCCTGTTGGAGCATTGTTAAACAAGATATTGTGAAAGTAGTGGAGGATTCTAGATTGGACAAGACCATTCTGAAGGCGCTCAATACTTCTTTCATCTCCTTGATCCCCAAACAGGATAATGTTCTGACTCTAGACAGATTTAGACCCATAGATTTATGCAATGTGGTGTATAAAATAATATCCAAAGTGGTTGCCAATAGACTAAAACCCGTTCTTCCTACTCTAGTTTCTATGGAGCAGTCAGGTTATGTGGAGGGTAGACAAATTCTCAACAACATCATTCAAGCGCACGAAGTGGTACATTCATTGTTAAGCAATAGGAAGGTGGGAATGATCATGCAATTGGACCTTGCCAAAGGTTATTATAAATTGAATTGGACCTACATTAGGAAGGTCCTTCTAGCCTTTGGCTTCGATCATAACTGGGTGAGATGGGTCATGGCACTGGTCACTTCCTCTAGCTTTTCAATTTTGGTCAATGGTTCTCCTTCCAAGACCTTTACTCCTTCAAGAGGTCTTAGACATGGAGATTCGATCTATCCCTTTCTCTTTATCCTTATGATGGAAGGACTTCAGCGATCCATCAAGCATGCTAAAGAAGGGGGTAACATCAAGGGTATCCAACTTTCTGAAACTGGAAAAGCTTTGTCCCATCAACAATTTGTTGATGACACTATGTTGCAGGGAATCCCCATGGCAAAAGAAGCTCTTGCTTATAAACAAATCTTGTGAGACTTTGCCATGGCCATAGGTATGGAGGTCAATCTATCCAAATCTAAGATTTTTTTCTTTAATACTAATGTCGCTATTCAGAGAAATATCTCCAAAATTCTAGGTTTTCATAGGGAGGTCCTTCCTTCCAAGTACCTGGGAGTCCCTCTAACTAATAAACCCTTGCACAAAAGAATCTGGGAGCCGGTAATTAATAATATGTAGGACAAAATCAAAAAATGGACGATCAGATCTTTAAACTTGGCAGGTCGGTTGGTGCTTATAAAAGCAGTTTTGCAATCAATCCCCATCTTTATGCTTTCAGCTCTTCCAGCTCCAAAGGGAGTTTTCCATCAATTCAAAACCATTCAGAGAGACTTTCTTTGGGGTAAGGGGGTGGAGAGAAATAAATGGGCCTTAGTAGCCTGGGATAAGATTTTCAAACCGAAAACCCACAGAGGTCTTGGACTAGATGATCCAGATGTACTCAGTAAGGCTTTAGGAGCAAAATTATGGTGGCGTTGGGTGAAAGAACCAAAGGCTCAGTGGGCTAGTGTTTAGAAGGAGAAATATGCTAGCCCTTGGCAAGATAATGATCTCATAAGGATGATGGGTAGCATAAAAGGATCCCACATTTGGAATAAGGCATGGTAGAACAAAGACAGTGCAGAAAAACAGTTTCTGGGAGATAAGAGAAGGAGACCTGGCTTTGTTTTGGGAAGATAAATGGCAGCAAGAACCTACACTATTTAGAGAGGACTTTCTGGACCTTAAGAGAGAAAATGACACCAAAGGGCTTTTAAGGGTCAGAGATTTTTGGGAACAAACCAGTACAGAAGACAAATGGAGAACCTGGAAGAATTTAGAATTTGGGAATAATGACCCCTCGAAAGCAAAAGCAGATCCACTACTGACTATTTTGGAACAAAGGAAGATTCTTGTTTCAGAAGGGCATGACCAACTCAGATGGGGCAACAGCAAAGAATGCACCTTCAACATTAAGGAGGCAAAAAAGATAGTGCTTGAGCGGGATTCCAATGCACCGAACAAAGTGTGGCAGAACCTGTGGAGGAAGCAAGATTGGATGAAAATTAAACTCTTCATGTGGTTGTTGCATCATTAAAAAGTCCTGAATTGGGACAACATTAGAAAGAGGGGTGTGCTGGGACCTTCTAGATGCCAGCTTGTGAAGCCCAAGAGGAGACAATGGAGCACCTTCTCAATGATTGCATATTTACCTCTAGGTTGTCAGACACCTTTGCCACAATTTTTCAACAGACGGACAGGGACAGAGCAAGCATTATCAATACCCTAAATAGCTGGAGATGAAACTTCTCTGAGTATCAGTTTCTTCACCTGGCTTGGGTTTTAATTCTAGGCGTCATAATTTGGAATGTTTGGAAAGAAAGGAACAATAGAATTTTCAAAAATGTTCACAACACCACCTATCTCATTTTTGAGAGGATCTTCAGACAAATCAAAGAGACGGTGAGCACTATTGTGCAAAACTCCCCAAAAAACCCTCCTTCTGAGACAGAGATGCAGATTTTGCGTCAGCTGGGGATGCAGGGGCTTTTTCCATAGGGGATGGTCAAGAAGGTTATGAATCCTGCTAATAAGCCAGATTATTAGCATCCTCCCCCTTACTAGAATTCAACATTTATGGGGCCTCAAAGGGCAACCCAGGTCTTGTTGCTTTTGGAGGAGTGCTTCAAGATGAGAATGGATGTATTCTCTTTATCTTCCATTGCCATCTAGGAAGAGCTACAAATAATATGGCTGAATTAATGGCTTTTGAACAGAGTTTAGATTTCCTGAAGCAGGATAATCTCCAAAACACTATTATTGAAGCCGATTCTGAGTAGATCATTAACTTAGTTAAAAGAATATGTTATGGATCAGAGCCGGAAAAAGTATCAAGTAATTGGAGGCTAATCCAAGTCTTTCAAGGGATACAAATTCACCTCCAAGATCTACGCACAATGAGGTTCACTCATGTCCGAAGGATGACTAATAAATTGGTAGACATTATGGCCAATCAAGGAGTAGTATGCACTAAAAGTAGGGTCAAGTTGATATGGCAAGTGATGTCTCAGAACAGATTAAAGGAGCAGTGTTGTGGTCAAGTGGAAGAAGAGAATAAAATTTTCCGAAACAGGGCCACGGAAACGGAACCTAATTGACTTTTTTTTGTAGTATTAAGACTTTTGTAAGAATGCTTTTGGAGTGCAGGTATTTGAATGGCAACAGTGTACCAGAAAGGTTAGGGAGATGGTCGGAAAAAGGAAGTTTATTCTTCCTTTGGATGGGCACCGCATTCCAGTCTTCCGTGGTAACCGCAAAACTACATTTTATTTCAGCGGTGACTTTACCATCCTTGAAGTGGTTTCCGATGTATCGCACTGCTTTTAGGATGGAAGTCGTTTTTTTCATTTTGGTGTGATTCCACTCGCCACGCAACATGTGGCGGAGAGTGGTGAGAAAATACCGCCCCTCATCGCGTAGTAAACTTCGGTGGGTTAAGGAAGCGCGATATGTTTTGCAACCATTGGATTAATCGAGATCTACCTACGACCAGGATTTGTCGAGCTAGTTGGGGGGTCTGTTTTGGGGGTTAATGCTCGAGCTGTTTGAGCGTTTCATCTGGAATCACGCATTTGTGACAGATTTCGGGAGGAAAACTAAATGATGGTTATGTAAAAAATGGACCCGATGTATTTATCAATTAAGATCTATTGACTCCATCGGGTCCGTTTCTCCTGGTAAACGGTGTGCTTGTTAGCCACCAGTTTTGTTTCTTAGCCGCCGGATCTTTCGATCCAGATCTAATGACTAGTTGGGGGCTTAAGCCTTTTGTATACTATTTCATTTTTAAAATTGAATAGAAGGATTTGCTCTTGCCTTAGCAAAAAAAAGACTATATTAAATGGATAGTTTTTGAAAAATAATATTTAAATTGATTTATAAAAACCAAATATTACTAGTTTTTGAAAAATATTATTTAAATAATGATATTAGTTTATTAATTTATTAAAAAATATTAATAAGTAACGGCTATATAAACAACTATTTTTGAAAATAATATTTAATTATTTATTAAAAACCAAATATTACTAGTTTTTAAAATTATATTTAACTTATGATATTAGTTTTATTAATTTATTAAAAACAAATATTAATAATAACCGCTATATTAACCAACTAGTTTTTGAAAATTAATATTTAAATTAATTTATTAAAAAAAAGTCAACTCTAAACAAGGAGGAAATAACAAATTATAAAAAGGAGTGAAGACCCATAATCGAGACAGATCATTTAATAAATAAAATAATTAATGGAAATAGAATAAACTAAATTAAAAATAATTAATTGGAAAAATAAATAAAATAAACAAAAATATAGACAAGTCAAAATAAATAAATATATAAATAAATAATAATAAAATAGATAAATATATATATATAATCAATAAATAAAACATGGTCAAATTGCGGAAGGAGAATGAGGATGCAGACAGGGCTGGCGCAACCACGGCCCGACACGGGGTAGGCCATCCTGCTATACACCTGGGACCTAGCCGCAGACTCGGTTTGTTTTCCATCGCAGTCTGTCCATAACCTCTCATCGAATCCCGTTTCCTCCACATCCTTCTTACCTCCCAAACGGTGACTTGAGCTAGTGTTTTGTGGTTTTGCGTTATAGGGTTTGGTCTCAGCCTATGTCGGTTACACCGGTTTACGATGGTAGTTGGTGTAACCCCTAGAGAAAAATGGAAGGCGACCTTATAGACTATTCGGAGGACCCCCTTGAGGGCATATCCATCTTCAGCAGACAAACCAAAAATGAAGAAGACTTTCCGTTCAATAGGGAGCTCTCTGAGGTTATCGCTCCGCTTCCGTCATTATCGGGACAACCCAGCTCTGTGATTGACCTTCCGGAGATACCTGTGACCTGGTCGGCTTCCTCTGTGCCTCCCTTGATGCCGATCCACCATATTTCCAGCCCCAGACCCTCTAACTTTGTCCAAGCAGCTAGATCCTCTGGCTTATCCTCCCTCCACCCATCTGCAGCTTCCCACTACCCTTCACGATCTTTGCTCAAATAAGCCCTTCCCTCACACTCTTCCCCACCCTTGGAGACGGCTTAGCCATCTGGCAGCTACACCATCATCCCCCCTCTCCCAAACACCTACCCGTCTAGCCTTGAACTGCTGCCTCCTAACCCAAACCCTACCCCTAACCCTAACCCTCCTAACCCTATTACTGAAGAAAACCTTGAAGAATCTGAGGCCGCGAAGCTGACCCGTAAGAAGAAGAAAAGGTGTGTCAATCCTAGGATAGAGGACCTATTCATTGATTGGGAAGAAGAATTTCAGTGGCAACACACCATGGATATGGTAGCGACAGTCCTGGTAGGCAGGGTCAAAGGAAGGAATTACACCGCAGCAAGAATTAAATAGTGGGTTGCAGAAATTTGGGGCCATCACCTGGGAGATCTGCCTATTGTTCAAACCTTTGTTCATGGCTGGTTCACCCTTAGATTCACACAAGCTGAACACACCAATTGGGTCCTATCATCCTTCTAGCACATCAAACAAACCCCAGTCATGCTTAGGAGATGGAGTCCGTTGTTTGACCTGGACAGAGAGTAACTTGGGGCAAGGCCAATCTGGGTTCAGCTTCCTGGCCTGCCCCTTCACTTCTAGACCAAGGAAATTTTCAGAAAAATTGGTAATACCTTGGGGACTTACCTGGACTATGACAGATCCTATCTCTCTATGGGGGTTATGGCCTATGTGAGACTTTTGGTGCACCTAGACATTAGAGGAGGCCTGTAAGAAAAAGTTACGCTCCCCTGGAGGAATTACAACTGGACTCAGATACTAGACCATGAGGGGGTCCCCTTTCATTGTAGAAACTGCCATAAATTTGGCCACCTCTTCAAGGACTGCCCTCTCCTCGCGAAAATAAAATCGGGTATCAAAGGGAATACCACATCTGCAGGGGGAGCATAGTCGCAGAAGGAACACTCGGATGGGGCTGAAATGAATGACATTGATACTGAAGGACCCAGGCCTGTCTAATCGACACCGAAGAAGCATGGGACTGCACCCCTTAGGCCACCTTCACCTCCTCTGACCAGGTCCAAGGCGGTCTCTGGTGGAGCGCTATATTTGGGTATGTCTAGTCCAATCTCTCACCCTGCATCCATTATTTTTTCTTCTGCACCTTCATCTATCCCTTTGATACATGGGCCAAATCCAGAAACCTCTCAACCTTGTTCAAGCCACCAAGTTAGCCCATTCATTTCACAGTTGGTTGTTTCTCCTCAAATCATGATGTTGTCCATTCCTATGTCACCAGAGGTCCCCATCCCTGGAATTGACCTCACACCCCATCGATACCATCTTCGTTCTCTCTCCCGTATACCAATGTCAGATGCCATTAGCATCAACCTTACACCTTCCTCCTCTGTCCCGAAGCCCACCTGAGGAAGACCTTCCTCCTTGTCAAAAGTAAATAGAAGGCAGGAATGGAGGTGGATTCTGGGAAACAACCTTATCTTGATAAGGTACTTAGAGCATAGAGCCCACCTCAGGTGTCTCCCCCATGAAGGTTATCTCCTTCAATTGCAGAGGGATTGCTAGTCTTGAAAAAAAATTAGCGCTAAGGAGACTTCTTTGGAAGGAGCCGAGTGACTTGGTCTTTCTACTGGAAACCCTGGGTGTGGCAGCTATCATATCTCCTCTATTGGAATCTATGCTCCCAGGATGGCATTTCCATGCCATGGATGTTAATGGACAATTTAGTGGCATTTCTCTAGGATACAACCCTCGCTCTATCAATCTTCTGGGATCCTGGGGGGGCATAAGCTTCATAGGGGCTAACATATACTTGACTGAGCTGGGATCTGAGATTAGAATGATTAATATTTATGGGCCCTACCACCATAGAGAGAAATTTTGGGAAAGGATTTTGGGAACCAACATTTTTCAGCCAAACAATATAATCATAGGTGGAGACCTAAATTTCTCCCTAGGGTACTCGAAATCTTGGGGTCACCAAGCTCAGGCTGACCCCTTAGCGGGTTTGTTATGAAACCAGCTCAAGAAAAGATAGAAAAGATAGATCAACGCCTTAGAATTCAGCCTCTTCGAGGGGGCAACCTCCTTTACATTCATAAATGAACAATCTTGGATGATTCAAATGAAAAACCTCCTTCTATAATAGGAGTCTAAGGAGTCACAATATAACCTAGCTGACCTAACAATAATAATATAAAGCCACAAAAATAACAATAGAGGGATTCTGTGGGGCATAGTAATAACAATATGGGGACAATAGGGGCAAAACAATATTAATAAGGGGTACAACTACAATAGTAATGGGGTAATCACTAGTATTATAGGCACCCAATAGGGTTTCTTTGAGTAGCTCCTCGACTCTCATCAACTCATAGATATCCCTATTGCCAAACATGCCCCCACTTGGAGGAACAAAAGAAGCGGGGAGGCCAGCCTTGCCAGGAGATTGGACTGATTCCTCATCAAGGAACATATGTTGGAGGATGGGTACACTTATCGTCAATGGGTGGAATCCGACAGACTCTCAGACCACCTACCTATCCACCTTGAAATCTGTGGCATTATCAACAAACCTAGAGCTCCATTCAAATTCAACTCCTCATGGTTGAAATACATCTCCTACACCCGCCTAGTGACAGACTATTGGAAGGCTCACCCACTGGCTAGAGATGAGCACATCACTGAGGGATTTGTGGCCAATCTGAAGGAATTAAAGAAGTTATCCAAGATTTGGGCTCACAACAAGAGATGTGAAGAAGAGCATCAGTTGATTGAAATTGAACTGGAGATAGCCAACCTTGAGGATAATAGTGGAGGAACCTTCCCTTCTCCCTAGCTTAGGAACAAGCTCACTAAATTAACAACCTTAAGAGGGAAAATTCTCAAGGATAAAGAGGAAACTTGGAGACTGAAGAGTAGAGCTATCTGGCTGAGAGAAGGGGTTGATAATACCAAATTCAATCATAAATTTGCCAATGGGAGGAGGTTTATTAATACCATTTGGAAATTGACAAATGAGCAAGGAGCAGAGGTCGATACTTTCCCCCATCTAGCCTCAATGGCCACCTCACACTTTAAGTAGGTCTATCAGGGCCCCCCTAATGCTACCCTAGCTGAGGTCATCAGAGTAGCGCAATTTCTCCCTCGGTTCATTGATATTGAGGAAGTTGAGCAGCTTAATAGAGAAGTTACAATGGGGGAGCTTGAGGCTACGCTGAAATGGTTCAAAAAGGATAAGATCCCTGGCCCAGATGGATGGTCTATAGAATTATTCTTGGCTTTTTTTTAATATTCTCGAGAATGACCTGCTCAAGGTCATAGAGGAATGCAGGAAGTCTAGGCGCATGCACAGGGCTATTAACTCAAATTTCATAGCACTCATCCCAAAATCAGATAATCCTTCATCCTATAATGACTTTCGCCCCATCTCCCTCTATAACTTCCTATACAAAATCATTTCCAAAATCATAGCCAATCACATCTGCCCCATCCTATCAACCCACATATCCCCTGAGCAATTTGCTTTTCTAAAGGAAAAACAGATTCATGAAGCCATCGGTACAGCCCAGGAGGTGTTGTACTCCATCCAATCTAACAAGATGAAAGGTATGATCCTCAAAGCCGATCTCTCGAAAGCTTTCGACAGGGTAAGTTGGCTATATCTCAGAATGCTTCTTACTCATTTAGGCTTTCCAGTGGGATTTATTAAGTGGATCATGTGTTGCATCACAAATATATCCTTTAGTGTACTGATCAATGGGGCTGCCTCACCCTTCTTTGGCTCTGAAGGGGGCCTCAGATAGGGGTGCCCACTATCCCTTCTACTCTTTCTCCTAGTTATGGAAGGCCTAAGCAGATTGATTAAGGACATGCATCACAGAGGTAGACTCTCAGGAATCAGAATAGCGGAGAATTGTACTATAACTCATCTCCTTTTTGTGGATGATGTTCTTATGTTTCTAAATGGAGGAATAGGTGACATCACTACCATGCAGAACACCATCAATATTTTCAAAACTGCTACAGGCATGACCATTAACAACTCTAAATCCACAATAACAATTTCAGAATGATCCCTGTTTGCGGAGGTAAATCCCCTCTGCGGATAGAGGCGACCCCACTAGCCCCACAGGGGTCTAGCAACAATCATACACGCTGCATGCAAGTTCCTAATTGCACAATTTAAAAGTCGATCAGAAAGACCAACCTGGGATCCAACGCTATTTTCTGTGGAAGAAGTGTCGCTCCTGTCCTTTAGCTTTGGCCCGTCACTATCCTTGCGCTCCACGCATGGACACCTGCACAAATGAAGAACAACCCAAAACAAGCGTAAAATCCAATATCATACAATTATATATCAGTCAAGCAGGATATAACTCAAATATTACCAGAAGAACATGTGAGTGGAACCATAATAACAGTCGCTCATTATTCAATAGAAAAAGAGAAGAGTTACAACCAATTAAGGCTTGACGCTGCAAATCTTCTCCAACTGGGTCAGCAGTCCAACATGTCTTTGCAAAGTCACTTCCTCTCTCAACAATCCGGCAGCATAACCTCTCTTTCAGCTCTTACTATCAATTTAGCATAATCTTCAACACTCTGACACTATCACTAGCACTAGCACTAGCCTGTTCAATGTGAGGTGACAGGCATTTATGGACGGAAGAGGTGGAAGTATTCATCGTATCTGGACACCTACCGAAGATTTGGCATTGTCCCAGAATAGCCTTTGGACTGAGTTGTCATGGATGAAAAAGGCGACACTCGACCGTATCCATGGGATTTTTCCTCAGGGAACTACATGAGTAATGGAGGAAAAAACACTTCAGTGTGTGTTGGCCAAAAATCATGACTAATTTTGTGTGGCGCGGGATTTGTTCTGTGACAGCGCGTCTGTGGGCGCGCCCTCTTTGTAGGAACTGAGCCATTGGCGCGGGTTAGACACTGTGGACCCGCGCTAATGAAAAAAAGGTATTTTCCAAGGTTAATCTTCAAAGGGTGTCTTCAGGGATATTGAAGTTCATACTTAGGAGACCTCAATGCAAGTGTTTTCAAGTTGTGTCACTGGTCACAGGTCCGTAAATGTGTCCTCCAATGTGTAACAGCGGGGGTAACAAGGACGGTGACCAACGGTGACAAATTACTGCGTAACAATCCCCCCATGAACTAAACTTTGTTATTCAAAGGTTTCCCTTCTCTCTGACCCAGATAGATGGGGGCCTTATATATCTGGGTTACAGACTGAAACTGCTTGGATATAAGATTACGGACTGGATATGACTGATCACTAAGCTTGATAAAAGACTCAATATATGGTACCATAAACATCTCTCCAAAGCTGGCAGACTGGTGCTCATCAAAGCGGTACTAGAGGCTACCCCGGTTTATTGGATGTCCCTCCCATGGATTCCTAGAGGTATTCCCAACCGAATACAGAACCTCTGCTGCAAATTCCTATGGAAAGGCAAACAAATTGGAATAATATTTGCATGGGCAAGATGGGACCTCCTATCTATCCCCAAGAAATGGGGGGGTGGGGCATAAAAAAATTGAAGGACTTTTCCTTAGCTCTAGCGGCCAAGCTAGGGTGGCATCTTAGTAACTCCAACAGTCAAAAATTGATGTCTCTAAATATATTTCTCCCCTTAGGTTGATGGATTGGCTGAGACTACCTAGCTAGAACAAATCGGGGATCTCAAATATCTGGAAAGCGGTTCTGAACTCAATGCCTCTTATACGGGACGGTCTAACCTGGAGAATATCTAATGGTACATTCGTCTGCATCGGTAGAGACCCTCGGATAGGATGTGGAAATGCACATCAGCTTCCATAGGAATTACTCGAGATCTTCAACGAGAAAGGTATCACCCACATAATACACGTTGTCGATCCGGAGCGATTAACCTTCCTTCATCAAGCTTGGAATACAACCCACAAATTGCTCCTCCCTATTCAATGGCACCAAGCTTGGCGCACCTACACTACTACTCTATAGGAATCCCACATTCGACTCAGAGAAGGGGATGATAAGATCATATGGGCCATTGCCAAAAACGGTTGGTACTCTCCAAAAGAGGGGTATCAACTACTGGCCAATAGACACAAACCACAACACATTAAAACATGGTGGAAAGACATGTGGAAGCTTAAAGCACCTCCCCACACTAGACTACTTTTGTGGTCTATATTGGAAAATAAGGTGCTAACAGGGGAAAATTTGTCTAAAAGAGGGCTATATGGCCCTTATTGGTGCTATCTTTGTAAGGACAACACTGAATCTTTGGATCACCTATTCCTCTTCTGTCCTATCACTATTGATCTTTGGACCTCCATCCTTACCCACACTCACACCTATTATCTAGGAGACAGAATACCAAGGAAGCTTGGGCAAATTGGTGGTCTTTTCTTACATCGCTCAAGGCCAGAAACCTTCCCCTACTCATTTGTTGGGAAATCTAGATAGCAAGAAACCGTTATATCTTCTGGGACATCGCCTCTCATTGGACATCCATCTTAGCTAGAATTATAGCTGACTACTACTCACTCCCTGAGGAGTTGGCTGCCACTCCTCCCAAGAATATCATTCCCGAATCCATCGATCATTCAAAGCCCTGGGAATATTTTGATGGCTTCGCTCAAGACACAGGTTGTGGAGGTGGGGTTTTCCTTCACATCTCTGATACCCATTATTATCACATTCAAATGGGACTTGGAAATGGTACAAACAATTTTTCTGAACTCTCCACTGCCAATTACCTCATCCAATTTGCAATAGAAAAAGAATGTCATAATCTACAAATTTTCGGTGATAAAAATTGTATGTGACTGGATCAACAAAGCCACAACTTGTTACACATTCACATTGGGACATATTTTGGATGAAGTGTATAGATTCATCCCATATTTTGACAATTTCGTTTGTCATCACATATACAGGGAACGAAACTCCATCGCTGACAAAATTTCCAAAGAGGCAGGGATCAGGCCACGCAACATCTAGATGATCCAAGAGCATCGGGGAGGTGAACATTTCCAGTACTACCACCGACCATATATGGACCATGCAGAACAAGCTCAACAGGAGCCTGAAAACATATGAGATTTTATACTATTTTATTTCTGTTTATATTAACTATGTTTATGCACATAACAATACATGTTCTCAGGAATACTCGCTGCGCAAAGTAGTTATTTTTTTGAAGTTAATTATTCATTACTATTAAAAGACTGTTTCCCCACGTGGAGAACATATTTTGGGTTCTTAAAATTTTTGAATTGACACACAGCCACTACTTTTGCATATGCTCACAGCATCTACAACATGTAATTTTCCTATTAATGAAAATTACAATTTTTCCAAGGGGAAAAAAAACATGGTCAAAAATAGAATATGGGGTTGAGGCCCATTAAACAAATAACAAAAATACTAAAACGAGTTAAGAATGAATAGGATGATAAAATACATAATAATAAAAAACAATAAGGATAAAAAAAATAAACTCTAAAGAAGAATAAATCAACAACAAATACTATAAAAAGGACAACAATACCTACATAGATAAACAAACAAACAAAATAAATCTCAAAGAGAAGCCTAAAAAACTAGGAGGACAAGACAGGGACCCAACTTCTACTAATATTCCAACCATCATATCTATTCAAATTATTGGGTCTTTTTTCAATTTTTAGGTCCTCCCTCAATTTACGGTGATGGAAATGACTAACCCTAGCAACGACTTGGGCCTCCTCAACGCAGATGTGATGCTTATATTTATCTGCATGCTCTCCCAAAGCAGAGGAGCGGGTCTTGCCATGCTTGATGTCAGCGGCATGCTCACGAATCCTTTGATTAATCGAGTGACCAGTCTCACCAATGTAGGGAGTCCCACAAGAGCATGGGATAACGTAAACACCCTTCATATTCTTGGGGTACACTAGATCTTTTACAGATTTAAGGGAGCTCTGGATGGTATTTAAAGGCCTAAAGGTTGAAGCCACCTTATGCTTCCTTAGGATCCTCACAATCTTGTTAGTGGTCCCTTAGATAAAAGGAAGATGAACACCAGAAAATAGATCCTTGGTATATTTCTTAGCACTATGACCTTTTTCAGCTCTGAGGAAAGCCTTAGTACATTGGTGTCTGCTAGACCCATTATTAAAGAAAACACTTAGGAGATGTGCTTTCTCTTCATTGAGATGGTTGTCATCAGAAACTCTTAAAGCTCTAGTTGCTAAGGTGTTGAGAACAACAAGCTTTTGAGATGGGAAATGATGAGAATTAGCATGAAGATATTGTTCCATATGAGTTTTCTTATGAAATGCCTGATGAGAAAAAGAGCTATCGTCATTCCTTGAGAGGAGGACGTCAAGGAAGGTCCGACTACCATTACATTCAAATTCCAAGGTGAACTTTATGGAACTAGATTGATTGTTAATTCATTAGGGATTACAGAAGCCCAAATACATAAAATATATATATTTTCTCAAACATGCAAAAACAGTGTTAATA
>APFE031034731.1:36019-127460 GCA_000404065.3 Pinus taeda | reverse complement strand
CTGGACCAAGGGTAGTGATTGCATCATCTAAAGTTGCAGCGAGGTGCACTATGGATACTGTTGAACACACCCGAACTAAGAAATGTAATAAAATTCAAGTAGGTGCAATCAAACTTATTTAAGAATGGAAGAATACACGAGAAATAAATAAAATAAGTTTCTCCTGGCATCTTAAGGACATTGAAACCAATGATGGTGTACATATCTATCTGTATTGTGGTATGATTAGCTTTGGTGAATCATATGAGGTGATGGGCAGAGTACGAGACATATGTTTGGTGTTGAATATAGACATTGTTTATGTTATTGCAAGATTTACCAATACACATAAAAATGTTAGATATTGTCTCTCAAAGGTCTAGTATGACACATATGAAGAATCTACACAGTTGTGTGAAGAAATCACAAGCAACATTGTAATTAACATTGTCAGTATGCTTATTTATATTTATTTGTTATGCCTTATTGTAAGGATCGTTAATTTTTTTATAAATTATTGATCATTGACATATTGTATTTTGTTTCACAAGATTTTGCTAAGAGTCTTTCAATCATGTTGGAGGGTATTTATTATATGGAGCCAAATATTATGACTGTGATCAACAGTTTTAAAGCTAAAGATGTTGCTTTTGAAGATGTGGAAGTTGAAGCTGAAAAATATGTTACCATTAGTGAGGAGGAGGTTAGAGTTGTTGTTGCAAAGGACAAAAGAAATAAAACACTATAAATAAAAATGGCCACGAATATCTCTCTTCCAATTGACGATGAAGAACTTGTTTATCAAGAAGAAGATATGTTAACCAGTAAGAAGAAGAAAGCAAATGTTGGTCAATCTGTAAAAATCATGGAAAACAATGAAGAACAAATTGAAAGCTTCAAAGGAAGCAGATAAATCATAACACCAAGTGTTGAGTTAGATGATTGCATTATTAAAACAAAACAAAACAAATTTCCATTCGAGATCACTTGAGGAAGAATAAATTAATTAATGGTGGTCAGACATTTCAGCGTAATGTCATCCAATTCTATAGGCCAAATGAAGAACTATCTTAATATCAAATTATAAAGGCACATCATCTACATGTGCATAATTTGAAAACATTGTTCAGGTTCAATCCATATGTGCATATGGTAGATTATGTGGTTCTTGTTGATCCAAATGAAGTTCCCAACAAACAGACATTTGATAGGACACAATGTTTTTAATATAAATATTATGTAATTGAAGTGAAACATTCAATAGAAACAAAAAAGAAATTGATTGAGGAATATCCCAATAACTCTCTTTTTGAAACAGTGAGATGCATCATTTACACTTAATTTAACATAAACAAAAGCAAGGTTATTGACATGGGATCCCAATGCAGATAATGAGTATAAAATGTCTATGACTTTCATCAAACGGCCATATTTACTCATAATGAATTTGTATAAAAATGTGGTGGGGATAAGACAAAAGTCACTCTAATTTTTCAAAATGAATGTTTAATGGAAACATGTTATTAAATTGAGGATACAATCAATTCAAAAAGTGGCAAAGTAAATTCACATTTACTCATAGGCATGGATAACATTTTTCAGTTGACATTTAGAAATGGGAAGATATAAGAATTGACTGATGAGATTTTCGAGTAGTGGGAGAATATTTCCATAAAAAATCAGAAGGTTAAAAAGTAAACCCATACTATGTACCAACAGTAAGACAGGTCCTGAAATGAAGCAAATTCGAGATGATATGACTATCACACCTTGGAGAACACTGCAAGGAGTGAATGATGAGAAACTAGTAAAATCAATACTATACTGTGTGAAGTCAGGTGATTTATCAATGGTTGAAATGTGCGCATAATTTCAAAAGTAAGTTTGTTGAATTATTTTTACTTTTTCTTGGATAATACTTTTCTTTTAAATATAGCATATTGTTGTTGGTAGCATTTCTAATACATATCACTATATTAACAATTTTTACTTTATTTGTTCAATTAGAAAATTTTAATGAAAATACAAGAGCATATGGTTAAAATGTTGAATGAAGAGAGTTGGGATGATGTTGTGTGCAACTACCCAAAATCAAGTCTACAACAACACTTAAATATTTTTATCTTGCATTCAATAATGTATGTTTATGTATACATTCATTTTATTCATATGTAAACTATTTTTATTTTATTACTTATACATATATATTTTTTATTTCATTAAAAATATCGAAGAAGGGTGCAGATAGAGTACCAAGTATTTTCGAAAGCTTTATTGAAAAATTAAGATGGAAAGGTTGAGAAAACAACGTCTTAGGAGTGTTGAACTTGATTCTACTCTTACTCATTTCATTTGGAATGGGCTTCACACTATCGAATATCAAATAATACAAGGTGATTGTGAAGACATTGCAAAACTCATACCTAAAAAGGAATATACTTTAGTTATTGCAAATATTCTTCATGGTTTCAATTTCCCAGACATTGGATATGATAGTGAACCTTATACTTATCAAGCTTTTAGTAAAGTGGTTATGGGATTTCAAAAAGTCATAACATCACTACTTTGGAGATTTGTTACATTTCATTCAGACACACAATTTGCAATGTTATTAATAAACTTTAAGGGAAAAACAAGCTCAAGGATGCAACTTACACCGTAAGACATTAAATTGTATGTTTGATTAATGTTAATTTCTATTTATTTATGTATAAGTTAATTAAACCTTTAATATGTCATGCTACAGGCAAAAGTCAAATCTTGTTTCATTCAAAGATCATGCTATTATAAATGATTGTGAGTTCATCCATGTTGAATGCTGGACAAAAGTTGATAGCTATAAGCATATTCTTCTTAATCGAGTAGATGGAAAGAGTAATAGTCAAGTACTGGTTCATGATGTTGTCATAAGAAAACTAACATATGAGGATAAATATGCAAAAGATAGATAGTTAACATTTATAAAAAACGGCAAGGATTAATTAACTATCTTAAAGATTTATGTTCAAATGAAGGAGATTGAGTTTTGGATTTATTCTCAGGTTCAGGTAAGTTTTATTATATAAAATTCAATTTTAATATTTTATTTTTTGTTTTTTACGTGTTTATACTAATTTAATTAATTATTTCATTTGTGCTTGATGATAAGGTACAATACTAGCATGTTGCCTACAAAAAGGAATAAATTGCATTCCCATTGAAAAAGACACTACAATGCAATTTTATTCAACAAAGAATTATTGTTCTTCAATTTCTTCCATATGCAATGCAAGAAGTTGGTTTGAGAAAAGAGGATTTTAATGAATCGCGTGTGGCAAAAAGGACAAAGGAACCTCAATCACCGTTATATGGAATGATTAGAAAATGACACTTTAAAATATTTGTAGACATAAAAGACCCATTAGAAGAGGACAATGACCAAATTGAAACAGAAAATATTGTGGAAGAAGACATTAATGAAGGACTAGAAGATGTTGAACATGGATTAGTTGATATTATTGATTAAGTAAAAGTTATGCCTGCAAATAAAACTCAATTTTGAGAGTTATTCATCAATTTTACTTGTAATGTTTAGACTTTGCGATTTTATGAGAAGAATGAGTATTTCATTATTGTTGTTACATGTTTAATACTTGTATTATCTAATTTTCACTTTAGTTTTTATGTGAATCATTATTTTTTTTTTGTATAAAATCAACGATTACTATTAATTTTTGACGTAAAATTCATAAAAAAATAAATAAATAAATAAATAAATAAATGTTCTTTTTTTAAGTGTTTTGTTGAGATTTCCCCATAAAAATCATATATTTAACATGTCATTTTTAACAAAAAGTCTCAAAATGTGTATTTTTCATTGTATTTATATTGAAAATATGTATTTTTTGTCATATATTTAAAAATATTGATATTTAGTGACAAATATTTGATGTGCATTAAAATATTAATTAACCATGCATAACATATAGAAAATTCTAACTTTAAAATAATGACCATTTTTTAATTTCTTTAACTATTTGAAAAAATGAAGATTTTATTACAAAAAAAATTGAAAATAAAAATTAAGAAAACACAAATACATACACTTAAAAATAAATATCTTAGGGAAGAAGAAGACATTATAAAATGTAAAGTGTAAAAAATAAACCCTTTAAAAAAAAGGGATTGATGTTGCATCAACACTTTTCAAAATCAACATGAAAATCATTCACATCTAAAAAAAATGTTCATAAGAAAATTTAAAGTGCCAAAAATATGCTAAAAAAAAAAGGTTATTCTAAATAACCATTTTTCAAAATCGGGTGCTTTTTCTACTACTCAAAAAAATGAGTAATCGGTAATTTTCTCATTTGATTGGTAACTATGTTGACTCAGTCTAGCCGCTCAAACTGGAAAACTCAGACCCCTCTACGCAACATTTGCGTCACCCATGTGCAATCCCTCAAATGCTCTACCCAATTTTGCCTCGAATTTACCTCGGATTAGTTGTTGCTACTTTGGAAAGAATCCTTTGGTCCTCTGGAAAATTATCCTGGACTCTGACAACTTAATCCACCTCCCACTCAACGAAATCTAACTTCCCTCTTGAGGCTACTGTGCATTACCTATGCAACCTCCTAGAGAAATAATACAACTTCCTCTCATGACTCTTCTAGAACTAAAAACTCCATAAATCTACTACTCTACCCCTCTGCCACTTGTAACTACTCGATCACTGGCTCAGTTTCACTATTGAATTACTTGCTACTGGAAAATCAAACTGCCTTGATCACTGAGTATCTACAACTAGCGTGTTCTCCATCTAACCCATCGACCTCCTCTTATAATTTCAAGTTGAGACTTCAATGAGCACAATTAAATCTTAATCGATGATTGAGACCATCTTTAAGTCAATCCATGTGAGTTTCTAGAGAATTCACACATTTCTTAATTAATTTCTATTAATTAATCGATTTCCCTAAGTTAGACTTAGGCATTTTTAAAATTATCGATCAATTAATTTAATTGACCTATCTCTAGGTGGAATTTCCATAAACGATTTGTGAGTTCTGAAGAACTTATGTGTTTTAGCTTTGTTGGGTGTGGAGCTTGATTATATTTTTTATTTAGAGGAATCTCCACGTTGGACTCTAGTTCGTTTGATTTCCGTCAGGGAGGTCCAGGGGGAGGGTGATGACGATTTTATGAGCCCCCCCCCTTAGTGGTGGTTCGGGGGCAGTGCTCCCGAAGCTAAAAATAGATGTAAAATTTCCTTGTAAAATATTGTAATTTCGTAGTCAATATGATCCATTCATTAGGCGGATGATTTGACGATAGAAGTTCTGTTTAATTTAGGGTTTTTCCCTAAAAGGCAACCCCTTGCTATATATGAGAGAATTGTATTGTGGCTATGTATATGTGTATTATGAGTGAGAAAGAGAGAGGAGACTGTGTGAGAGCGAAGAGGAAATTACAACGAATCTGTTGTAGGTTGTATCTCTTCATTTTCCTGGATAATATAAAAGGAAGGATTGGTTGTTTCTCCGTGGACATAGCCCAAATTGGGTGAACCACGTATATCTGTGTCTCTATTGTTTTATGCATTTTCTGAGTTTGTGTTTCTGCAATATTTTATGTGTACCATTCCTCTGTAATATATAATTTTCTAACAAGCCTCTACTCAAATTTTGAGACTATAACACTATTTGATGCTACAAAAACTAACATTCTCTCTTAGCCAGGAAGGTGTTATAGTGCTGCAATGCTACAACACCTTGTCTCTACATCATCCTCCCATACATGTTGCTGATGTCAAACAACTGTAGTTCTCTACCACTATCCATAAACCAATGTGCTAACTCTAATTCATTTTATACTAGCTATAGTTGTACCATGTTGCATCTATGTTGCTGCTGACACTGTATTATACAATTTGTATTGTTGCCAACTCTACATCTACACTACAACCCAACTAACACTCCCTCTCATTGTTGTTGCTACTACTACAACTACTGCAACTGAGAAGCATTTGAATCAACTTTGTCTCTGTGCTACAAATATCTCTTGAGTCTTTGAATGCTACTAGCCTCTAAATTGTCCATTGTGAAATTTGTCTTGTTGTTGACTCTGCATTGTGCCTCTCACTCCTATCAACACTACTCTACGTGCCCCTTAGCATCTAACTGTAAATAGTCTACAACTGTCACTCTGGAACTGACTGCACCAACCAACATTGATCCTCCTACTACTGAATCTGTAGCAAAAGTATGGTCTCGCTGCAACAATCTAGAGCTTATCTCCTTGTCGCATCTACAATGGACCCTACCCAGATCTCTGCAACTCTGGAACTAAAGCTCTGCATCATCCCACCTCTCTCTTGGAGGTATAGTTGCATACATGGCGAAATATTCCTCTAGCCTAGAGGAAAGATTATCGATCTTTGCTAATGTTGTCTCCTGATCCTGCTTCTCCTTCTTGTCCTTCTTCATCTAAGGACATCACATATTGTAGTGGCAAAACTCACCACACTTGAAGCACTTTATCTTGGACATATCCTTCTTCTTCTTCTCTCCTTACAAGCCTTGTCCCTGACATGGACCTTTTTATTTCCATTTTGATGCATAGGCCACATTTTCTTCCTCCTTCACATCCTTTGACCCTTTGTTACTACTACCATTGATAGAGGTATTTACTAGAGCTCACCTCATCTCCTCCTGTGTGAGATCTGCCCATATCTAGTCCCACCCAGGAAACTGATCTTGTCCCAAAATTCCCTAGAAAAAGGTCTCTCATTCCTCGATGACACGGTTGAGGGATAAACACACAAGTTTTGTAGATGTAGGTGAGTCTCCTATAGTTGCAAGTTCATCCTAGATATCCTAAATTATAATGAGATAGGGGTCGATGTCTTCACCCTTCTGCATTTGAACATTCCTTAGTTTTTTCTTCAGAAACATCTACCACTGTTCAAAAGGATTCTGATTTAGTGAGGCAATATCATCCCACATTTCTTTGGTTGTATTCTTTGCTACAATGTGTGAGACTATATGATCTCTAACTCCATCGAGAATCAACCGCTTTGCCTTCGCCATCTCCTTATTGTAGTTCGCTAGTTGATCCGATATGTAGGTATGGAAACAACATTTTCTACGTACTTCTTCAGACCATATTCGTCTAGCAGGAATGCCATCATGGCCTTCTAGATACAATAGTTTTATGCACCCTAATTTATCCTGATTTCAGAGAAATGCTGAAGCCATCGTTGCAAAAATTGACCTGGGATGGAAATATACCTCTTTCACCCACTCGGTTGCTAGCATTGCTACTCACACTCCTTGGAGTGAGAAAATCTGTCAGTTGAAATTGCTTACTGCAACTATAAATTTTGGATTTCTGAAACTAGAAACTCCTTCTGTGTGTGAAATTTATCTTCCCCTTCTACTCAATGATTATGTTGCATTGCTCTCCAGAATTACTTTCTGGATCTACCTCTACCTATTGGAGCTTGGATCTAAGAAATTTGAACTTTTCCTGCCACTATGCAACTAGAAATCGAACTTCTGCTTTGCTACTCGCACTGCTTGGCTAGGCCTTGCGTAGACCTTGGATAAATTATGTTGTGGCTCCCTCTAAACAACGAATTTCTTCCTCTTTGTATTTGAGTCACTATTCTGATCAAAATCGCTTTAGTACTATGTGAAAATTCCTTAAAATGAAACAACTGGAATTATTCTTCTCACTGGTTAATTATTAAGCAGTTTATTCACTACGACAAACAATGAATAATTCACACCACAATTATTCACAAATAAAAATTACATTATAGAAATAAGATATGCAAAATTGAGAAATTTAGAGCAATCACACACATAAATTGACATTGTTATTTTTGGACAATTGTCACTGGAAAAACCCAATGTAGGAAAGCTAGTGCAACAGAGGAGGGTTTTATTATTATGCAACAACAAAATTTCCAAGTACAATAAAATGGATGCCAAATTGATGATCCTATCTGAGAGAAATACTGGAAAAAATATCTGAGGGAAATTACCCTCTTCCACAAGCAACCCGGACTCATTCTCACCAATCGAACTAGAAAACTCAGACCACTTTGCACAACTTCTATGTCACCCATGCACAGTCTCTCAAACGCTTAGCCCAATCCTGCCTTGAATCTACCTCTGACTGATTGTTGTTGCTTTGGAAAGAATCCTCTATCCCTATGGAAAATTATCACAGACTTCAGGAACCAAATCCTCCTCCTGATCATCTAAATTGAACTATCATCTTGAGGCTATTGTGTAGTCCCTCTACAGCTTCATGGAGAAATAATACAACCTCCTCTCCTGACTCTTCCAGAGCTGGAAACACCTCTTGAAATATACTACTCTTCCCTTTTTCTACCTTTGACTCGATCACTAACTCAACTTCATTGTTGAATCACTTGTTACTATAAAATTGAGTTGCCTTAATCACTGATTATTTGCCACTGGTGTGTTCTCCATCTACCCTATCGACCTCCTCTTATAATCTTCAATTGAGACTTCAAAGGCCACGATTAAATCTTAATTAATGACTGGGATCATCTTTAAGTCGGTCCATGCCAAGTTTCTAGAATTCTCACCTTTCTTAATTAATTTCTATTAATTAATTTATTTCCCTAAGTTATACTTGGGAATTTTTTAATTATCGTTCAATTAATTTAATTGAGTTGTCTCTAGGTGGAATTTCCAAAAATGATTTTTGGGTTCTGAAGAACTCATGTGTTTTGGCCTCTCCACAAAGTTTGAAACTAGAACACCATCCGATGCTACAAACATTAACATGAATTGCCCATATATATATATATATATAGGTCTGACCCAAAGCATTTATGTCCATAATTCTTCTCACAACAAAAACCCTAGCACCAAACACTTGCAACTCAGGCTTATCTCATCAAGCAACTTTGCCTACAACATATCAACACATCAAGTATAGATATTATAGGGTGCATGGATAAGTATGGCAAATACAATGACATCTCAACACCCATTACCAAAGTTCAACAAGCATCAACCTTGTACATCAATACAAATTGCATGTCACAAGTTTCAAACATTTTATCAACATGCTCAAAATAGCAATGGCGGGTCTGTAACCTCCGACATTGATTTCTAACCCCAAGTTTGTTAAGGACAAGCAACATACATCAATCTGATCTGAAAGATTTTCAAGGAGTAACACTTATTTTCCAACTTACCTACTCATGCAAATTTTGTCTCAAAGTAGCAACATACAAATTTTGTCCTCTATACTCTCAACATGCATTGTTATACCAGGAGTACAATAAACCTTAGAGAGCAAGAAATAATGCAAACCTTGCCTTGCCAGTTTGATCTAATATACCAACATCATTCTTAGCATAAGATCAACTACATAGTATTAACACCAGCATTCAACATCAACTACTTATTCTCTGTTATTAGCATCTTACAACAATAGCATATATAAGGTCATCAAAAACTCACCTCAATGCACAATAGTTGGTAGATACGAACTATACGCTTCACGCTTTATAATACATGTGCACAAATATTCCATAGTATCTACACATTTCCATTCACACATGACCATATTACTCTTCCTTTATTGAAATGTGATGCACAGATACTTATTACAATTGACCTATATACACTCTGATCTAATGAGCTCCAAATGGCATAATCATTCTACCAAACACTCCAGATTATGCCCATAATCACACTTTACAACACGCACACAGATCACACACGTTGCATTGATCTACACACAACTAGGGATCCAACGCACAGTGAGATGCTCACATATGTATATGCTTGCCTCTAGTTTCACCACATCCAATATTTCTTTCATGTTGATCTTCACATACATGCTTCACCTCATCGTAGAGTTGATTGAACTCTGTTTGGTTAAACATCCCGCCAAAATGATTGCCCAGCACAACTCGAAAGATGGATGTCATAATTTTTAGTAAGTGAAGTCTTAGACCAACGAGTTTTATATAGGCGGTAGACATACACTTTGATTGTGCGTTTAACCATAGAAAAAATGCCATCAATTCTCAATGAATTCCCAACACATAGGTTTCCTTATTCACTACAAGAAATCCTTCAACCATTAGTAATTGATCCTTGTGTTGGAAAACAAATGCCCAAAATGAGACCCATAACCAAAGCCAGAAACTTCACCAGACATACAACCTCCTTCATAGGATTATTCGCAAATGTAATGCATAAGATAACAACGCACAAGATGCCCAAGGAGAACCAAAGGCCTTCGTTTATATACAAATTCGTGAAGAGTTTAAGTGAGGCTGACTTGTCAATTTAGGAGGAAAAAAAATTATTTCAACATTTGAATTTTAACTTTTATGTTGGAGCCAAAACATTTCCTCCAAAATTTTGGAGCATATTTGAATATATCCTCAAAAATAATTAAATTTAATATTTTAATGAATAACCATCCTTATCCTTATAATGTGTACCATAGACTTAGAAAATTATGTGTTTCCACATCATTCATGTGTTGGGCCCTTTGACAACAAGGTGGGGTCATCAACTTAAATTTAACATATCTCTCAAACTTTAAAAAATATTGTGATGTGATGTATACCTTTAGAATCAGCTCAACGAGGAGCATCCAATGATGTTGATCTTAGGAGAAAACCCACTAATGTTCATCCTCAAAATGATCAATAGGTGTGGGGCTTCTAGGGATTTCCAAGGATTATTGACATTTAAAGCTTTACCAATGAAATCCAGATAAATATTAAGAGCATGTAAGAGTTTATGTTGGCATCGGTGACAACACCATTCAATAGTTTGATTATGGAATAATTGGGAGCATTTTTTGGGAAGGAGTATGTAGAGTCTCAGAGGAAGCAGGAAGAGAAGCAAGTAGAAACTACAAAAAAATTGCAATATTGGAACGGAATGGCTTTTACAAAATTCGAGGAATTGGACAAGGAAAATAAAGAGGACCAATCATAAGAGCACACAACAAAAGCAAGTATAACTAAATGGAACAATCTTTGGGCTAGCTACAAGCAAAAAAATCAAGTGATACTAATGGTGAGCCCAAGATGAAAAAAATAAGTATAGAAGAAGTTGAAGCAAGAATCAAGGCATACCTGAAAAAGTGGTCATGGTTATATCCTCCAAAAAAGAACAATAAGTCTGGTCTCATGTCCAACCCCACGAATTGTTATAATGTCAACAAAGGACATGTTGATGCATTTGAGCATGACATCGGTCCTTTTACTATAGCTAATGAGGGGAGTATTGATAACATAGGCTAAAGTTATTGCTGGCATAGAAGGATGACACTTTGAAGGTCCTAGATCATGAGAAAAATCCTGAACAAAAGGGTGAATGTTTAGGGGAAAGTCAGGTTATTTCTCTACAAAGTGATATAATCAAGAGAGGACAAATCATAGCTGGGCGTGTGCTTGCTCAAGGTAGAGATCATAAAAGCAGTGATAAGAAACAACCTCAACCCCATATAGAGAAAGAGTTAAGTGGGTCATCATCATTTGACAAGATTAACATTACATAGTCTACTAATGGCATTCACAGACAATAAAATTCAAGTCTTAGCTTTGAATTTCTTTAAATGGGCCAATCGACAAGGAGATCATCATGCTGACATGCTATATAAATAACCACAAAATATCTACACAATATTTGCTTATGAAAGCCTGCTATATACTAGAGAAAATGGAAACTTTACATCAGAAATAATAGACTGGAGTAATGAAGCAAATAAGTTGGAATATTATAATGATGGGAACAAAGGAGATTTTGGTTTAAATGAGTTATTTAGAATAGATATTGATTCAGATGATAAAATGAAAAATGTGGAGGATGAAGAGAAACAAACATTTGGAGCTGATATGCTCATAGATGGAGAAAAATTTTCATGAATGGGAAACTCTCTAAATGAGGATACAATAAAGCATCTATTGAAGTACATCATGAACTACATTAAGTCTACAAGGAAGGAGTCATTATATGATCTACATCTTGATGTTAAAGTCAGCTGAGATGTCTATGCTTCATTTGACAAGTATGTTGAAGTTGAAAAACTTGATGGTGATAAAAAAATATCACACAGAGCAGTATGGACTATGAGATGCAAGAAAATGTGTTATTTTCCTTGATTTTCCTCATGTACTACAACTTCAGTTGAAGCAATTTGAATATGATTTCATGTTAGATACAATGGTCAAGATAAATGATCGATAGAGACAATGGCAAATATCTTCGTCCAAATGCAGGTAAAAGTGTATGCAATTTATATACTCGTCATAGTGTTTTGGTTCATAGTGGAGGTGTGTATGATATTTATTATTTCATTTTCATTAGACCAACTCTCTCAGACCAATGGTACAAGTTTGATAATGAAAGAGTCACAAAGAAATAAGAAAAGAGTGTTAGAAAATTAGAAAGGCAAAAATATTTTTCTTTATATAGATAATTACTTGTGACTTTCTTATCTTTATGTTCTTCTTTTATCTTTTATTTCATCAAGCAATTACCAAAACAATCGCACAAATATCATATACACCATATATAGGCAGACAACCAGGGAAAAACCCTTACCTAAGGGAAAACACAGTCAACAACTCTTCCTTTAATAGTTTCATAAGATAATCCAAGACTCTTGACCTAAACAGAAACTTCCTCCACACCAAGTCAGCCCTTTCCTCCTTCTGCAAATGATAACCCTCCAGCGACAACTTCGACCTAGTAGCAACAATTTTGACTTGGCAGCTACTAGTAGCAGCAACAACTTCGACTTGGTAATAAATACTTCGATCTTCCTAGATACTTCACTTCGGTGAGAGATAGATGGCCAAAAACTTCATTTTTGTTGCCTTCTTCCTTCTTTTCCAATTTTGTACCCTTTTCTAGCTCATTTTCCAACTTCACACTTTTTAGTTGCCTTGGCTTGGAGATCTAACTTGTATGTCTCAAACAAATTGAACTGCTCTGTATATATAGCCTTCTAGTGAGGTCGAATTACCCTTCTTGAAGTCGACTTGATCTCCTTGAGGCCAACTTGGTGTGGAGGGAACAACTAGCATATTTGACTCAATATTAATTCTTTTTACATGATTCAGAAGCCCAAGAAGGCTCTCTTTTAACATAAAATGACTCTAATAACTCATAATAAACTCTAGAAGTCCTCAATGGGGACTTTGACCTAAAACATGATGAACTAAGCATGAAACACATGCTTTAATAAGTCAATAATAATAATAAAATTTATTTTTCATTCTTTTTGATAGATACATTTCATTGTGACTCAAATACAATTTATGAAGACCAAACTTAGTTACATTTTTCAACACTCCCTCTTAACTAGGGTGGTATTCATAATAAAAAGTACAAGGAAGATTTCAAAACATGTGAACTATGAAGAGGTTAGACACCGCAATGCCATGGACTAGATTCCTGACCAAGACAATATATCCAAGGTCCTCCAACAATTTAGGCACTCACGATGCAACATACTAGATTCCTAACCAAGGAAATCTATCTGGGTGGGAATAAGATGGACTAAATCTTTCAGCCTCTCTAGGTACCATTAGGCTCACTTGATAACCGTCAACCCAGGGATCTAGGTGCATATCTGAGGTCAGAGCTCCATGACCAACACCACCCTCCCTACTTTGGGATACAAACATCAACATAAAGTGTTGGCCAAATGTCCTCCTAGGCAATGTGTCTTACACACAAAGCCTCAACACTCATGATTATTCCAATCGGTAGCAAATCCTCCCCGATCAAATAGATCGGTAACAAATCTCTCCCGATCAAACTGGTCGATAACCAGCATGTAAAACATGCTATCAAACCTCTCATAGATTTACCTATACAAACACAACCCCAATCAGTAACAAACTTTCAAATGTACATAAGTAAACACAAACCTCTAGGGTATTTTAGACAACTTTATGTTGCTTCCAAATTTATCACAGTAGGACTTTCAAATGAATCTTGACAAAATATTTCTATGTTGGCATTATGATGCATGTGTTGTACTTGATGGCAACCCACCTATAGCAGAACAAGTATATGGCAACTAGATGAATCTACAATATAGATCAGAGGTGATGATGGAATAGAGGTGACGAAATGATTGAAGAGAATAATGGTTAAAGGTTTGATATAGGGAGATTGTTAGTGTGTGTTGTCCTTGATATTTGATGAATGAACTAACAGATAAAAGTATAAACATGATGTGACAGAATGCAGGGTAGTTGTGTTTATAGATGTGACAAAATGTAGGGCAGTCTAGAAGTGATGTATGATGGAAAATCACATTATAATAGGTCTATTCAAAGGGAACAAAGTAATGGTACAAAAGAATAGGATGAAGGAACAAAGGACTACAAATCAGAATCAAGAAGTTGAAGAAAAAGGACATTTTCAGGTATGTTAAGCTATATACGCGGGTTCACTGTACAAAAAGAGCGTATACACATGGGTTCATTGAGCATATATGTATGCATGCACTTTCATAAGAGGAAAAGCACGTATGGGTTGGAAAATCAATGAAATTTAGGATTAAATAATACCAAGGGTCAATACCATGGTATTAGCCCACAATATTGAGCAAAGTAACGGTTATTTCATCCTATCCAAGAATACCACAAGTTCTAAGTGTTGTTTTGGTCTGAGGTATTGAGAAATACTAAAAATATAGAAGGAGGAGAAGATCAAAGGGCCAAGCGCACAAGTAATGAATATCTTATGAAGTATTAGATCAAAAGAAAATATGCATGTTATGGGTTTCTGATGCTTTGCTTGATCTGGACTAAGTATGCATTTGAGTGTTTGATGATGGATGAGATCTAATGATGGAGCGGGATCATAATGAAGTATCTTTATAGGCTAGATCTGAATGCTAATAAATGTTTTATCCTTTATATGTCAAGATGTGGGTATGTCTGAAGTCTGGAATGGGTGCGAAGTTATAAGTAATTAATTACGGATATCTATGTTGGTTTTCCTTAGTGAAGGCACGTATACACGCTGGTTTGGCATTTCCAAGTAGCGTATGCAAAAGAAAAGTATGTTGTTTAGATATGACTGGTCTATCTGATCAATGCTTATTTTTTACTGTTGTTTGTCAATGATGTCTTCATTAGATCTGAAAGTAAAATTGATTGTAGAAGGAGATTGAGTCTGGTTGGTTGAGTAAGAAGGGTGTCATTGCTGCTATTTGTTTAGAAGTTTATAAATTGATATTAGATCTTCAGAATGTCACTAATTGGTACAGTTTTTGGTTCAAAGGTTTTATGATTCAGTATCTTTAGAGGTATACGCAGGTTGGGCTAAAGGAAGTAGTGTATACATGCAGGTTGGCTTCATTGAACAAGCATATACATTCTGACACATGACTTTTGAAGTTACAATTGGTTCTGGTTGTTGATGCAATGTTCTAGGTTCAGATTTGTGTACTGGTTATAATGATCTGTCTGTTCCAGTTGATTGGTTGAATTTAACTAAGTTTGAATGAATGGTTGATTCAGTGGTGTCAAAGGTTCATTGATTATTTGATTCAATATGTCAGTTATGGCTAATTCAAAGATTGATGATTGGGTCTAAGTTATATCAGAGATTGATGATTGGGTTTCAGTGATTGGTTGATGTAGATGTATTTGCTGGGTGTTATGCAGTGGTGATTGATTTTGAACTTCAATGTTATTTATGGGTCCAGTGTGGAAATTTGATGAAACATGGCCTTCATATTATGTTGTTGTGTACCAAGAGTATCTAGTATGAAAATTTATGAAACGTGGTCCTTGGAGGATACTGAGGGTTTGAGCTTTTAGTGAGGAAGTTGAAGCTTCCTGCCAGTATTGGCTGGTGATTAGATCAGGGGGTTGGAACTCCCTTCCATTAGTAGTTGCAAAACGATTGAAGGTTGAAGCCTTCTATAGGCTGGTGCCTACGTACTAGTAAACATATCAGCTAGTACAAAAGCTAGGGGGTTGTAGCTCCCTTCCAGTAGAAGCTGGAGAACGAGAGAAGGTTGTAGCCTTCTGCAGGTGGTTGCATGCATACTAGTATGATCCTGCACCAGTACAAGATTGTAAAAAAATTATTCTTTATATTAAAAAGAAGACATACAACAACAACAGGTGGTTTTTCTCCCGCATTAGGTTTCCACCTTAAATCTTGGTGTTCATGTGTGTTGCTTATGTGTGATGGTTTATTCTGTTATTACTTCACATGGTTACTGTTTAATGTTTAATAAAGTATTGATGCATTGATTAAAGATGAGCATATGATGAATTAACTGAATCATAAGTTCATTGGATATACGTTGGTTGCCTTAACAACAGTTGCGTGCACACATGAGTTCCATTCACAGAAGTAGCATATATATAAATCTGATTATGGAAATGAAAAAGATAGTGATTTGTAAATATTGATTCACCCCCCCTCTCAGTATTATTCCTAACAATTGGTATCAAAGCAGGTCCTTTGGCAAAAGCTTGATCGCTTGAAGGAGATTCGTAGTAACAATGGGAAAGAAGCAAAAGAAGAAAACATCTCAAAGGAACTGTGACTGTAGGAGAGACAATTGGCCATTGTGTGGAAGCAACTCTTCGGATTCAAAATCACCTCAGAATGAAGATGAACAAGCAAAGTAATTATTAAGTATGAATTTATTGTCCTCTGGTGATACATTTCTCTATTCATGTGAAGATAATGAATGTGACAGCGAAACAACTAAATTTGCTCTTGTGGGTGAAAGAGAAAGAAATCAAATAGAGGCAGAATTTAAAAAACTCACAGACACAATTAGAGATCAAAAATATCTAACTAACAAAATGGGATGTGCCTACAAAGAAGAATTTACTAGATTAAAATCTCAGTTAGAGGAAGGAAACAAAGTAAGGAAGCAGTACAAGGAAAAAGAAGATCAATGTCAAAGGCTGCAGGATGAAGTGACATCATTGAGAAATGAAGCAAATGAAAAGGTTACAAAAATCAAGAAACTTATAGAAAGATCCAGTTGCTATAAAAGTCTTGAAGATGAGATAGTCTCTCTAAAAGAAGATCTTGAAATTCAAATAAGTAGAATAAATAACTACCGCAAAAAGATGAAGAACAAGAAAATGAGATTCTCAGATTAAAACAAGAAGTAGAAGAAGGAAGAAAAGTTGAAGAAATCATGAAGAAGCGGTATCTTGAAAAGGAAGAGAAATATCAGGTAGAGGTAAATATCCTAAAAGGTAAATTAGAAGAAAAGGATAAACTTTTACAATTTCAAGATAGTACTAAGATTTTGGATGATATTCTTAGTAGTCAAAGGTCTCCTGCCATCAAATATGGTCTTGGTTTTCATGAAACTATTAAAGGTGAATCTAGCTCACAAACTGAAGCTCTAATGCAAAATCTGAAATGCTCAACAAGGAGATAAGAGGTCAACCCCATCAACAACCAAGGAAAGAAAGTCTTCAAAGAAAACCATTTACTCCTAACTATGGAAGTGATAGTCGGTTCTTTCCTCTGATGAATAATGTTGAATGTTTTGTATGTCATAATTTTGGACATGTTGCAGCCAGATGTAGAAGTAGAATGGTTCAAGCTAATAACAGTCACACAGAAAGATCATCAACTTCCAAGTACTTTAAGAGATATTGTTTTTTTTGCAATATGTTTGGTCACAAATCCATTGACTACTATAGAGGGAATATGAAACATATATGATGTTATGCTTGTAACAAGTTTTGGCATATAGCAAAAGAATGCAAGAGAAAATTTCGGCCAACATACCAAAATGAGCAAACATCATCACACTCCAAGGTATGGAAGAAGAAGGAAGTACAATTAGAAATATGTGGCATAGCTCAGTATACAAACAGAACAAACTCAGGAGGAACTGAAAGTATGAAATTTCAATGCTCTAATTCTTAGACGCAGTTATCATGAAGACAAGTCGCGTATATACGCAAGTTAGAATTTGTACAACCACGTATATGTTGGTTTGATGAAGATGCAGTAGGACAGACTCAGAAAAATGGTCTCATATGGTTCAGACAATTATCACTTATCATTTCTTTCTAGATGATTGATGACTACAATCTGTGGATGTTACTTAGAAATGATTTTGACCCTCATAAGTGTTGATGACTTGATGTATAAGTAGTTGATGATGATGCCTTGATGACTGTTACTGATATATGCAATGATCAAATTTGATAGTGAATAGTTGGCACAGGTTCAGGGGGAGAATATGTGATGCTTCTAATAATGCATTGTTGGCATTATGTTAAAAAGTCTTTGGTACATACAGATACTTATCAATGGTGAGGATGCTTATGTTGTTGAAGTGTTTAAATGATACATCATGCTATGCTGCAGTCATAAGTTGCCTATGATAAAGTTTCAGATGATACTTGTATTGCTTGGGGTTACATAGTTGTTATTTAGATCAGATTTACGGATGATTGTGGATGACTATTTTGATGATGCATATAGTACATATGGTATGTTTCTTACATATTGATCTTCATAGGACAAGGAGAAGAACAAATCTTGAGTACACAACTTCACGATGATAAGAGTCACTCATTTCTTTTATGTTGCTACCATCATGCCTTCAAAGATGCATAAGGTTCTATGGTGTAGGATTCCCATAGTTCTTGGCTCTCATGTGATATATTGGTTGAGGATTGTTTCTCTTGATGGTATCAAGAACGTTTGAAAAATGACTATGAGATCATGGTTTTCTTTTCACATTGATGAGAAACTAGATACATATTTTTATCTCTATGATGGATACATATTATGCTGGATCCATGGATGATTACTTAAGTTGCATATTGGAAAATAATGTTGGTTGGCCAAGAGAATAGTGATTGTAGGTTTCATGAAGACATATCTATTTGGAGACATGGCTTACTTAGTCACATAATGATGATGACTTCTTATTTTATGATGATAGGTTCGATACTCACATATGTTGATTATCATGGTTGATGCTTATCAGATGTGGGGTGTTTCCTAGTGATGATACATGGTTGATATATTGAGGGTTCTTGTGGAAAAATCACGCAGTTCTTGATGATGATGTTATGATCATAGATGATGACTATGGTGTTTTCACATACACATGATATGATGTGAATGATTTTGCGTCACTGCTTAGTGATATGACATATGCTTAGTTGATTCATGGAAGGTTATGATAAGGCTCTTTCTACTAAGGAAACGAAGCAATTTGATCTTGATGAGATCAAGAGGATGAGTTGATATCTATATGTGGCATATTTGTCACAGGTTTATGATATACACATTGTCATATCTTGGGAACTAATGATGGACATATACAGGTTGCTGATTTGGATGTTGCTAACAGATGTTTATGATGTAGATCATATATGGTGTATGATAGTTGTTGATGACTATAATGGTCTAGTTTGGATATCTGGTCTTTGTTATAAATGTCATGTATATCATTTGATCTAAAGGTCATATAAATTCCCATGATGAAATAATATGTCTTTATCTGTCATAGTCTTTTAATGAGTCCTTTTTGGTCATATGATGTAATCTGTACCCCCACTATGCATGGGAAGGATGATGTAATAGCTATATTTCAGTCATGTATAAACAATTGGTATATGGTTGGGTATATGAGTCAAATTTGGTATATCCCCACTTGGTTGAGAGATTGATGTATGTATGAGTCATTGGTGATAGGAAGGTCATACTCACATAGTTGAGTTATAGAGTCATGTTATTCTTTTGGAAACTATTTTTGCAGACTCTACATGTGCTCACTGGGAGCATGGACAGTTTAGTGCATCTCAGCATGTACAAAGGGAGAGTTTAATCAAAGAATTCAGCACGTTCCTAGGGGGAGCATGATCAATGTTCATATTTAGTTGTTCAGATATGGAAGTCTTCATTTTGGTCAGCCCTTTGCCCTTGATCTCAAAAGGAGAGAATATCTTGGTCTGTCCTTTGCCCTTGATGTCAAAGGGGGAGAGTATCTTGGTGTTGTGTGATACATCTAACATGTTTGAAGTAATCAACACCAATATGGTTCCATCAAGTCCAAAGGGGGAGATTGTTAGCATTATGATGCATGAGTTGTATTTGATGGAAACCCACCTATAGCAGAACAAGTATATGGAAACTAGATGAATCTACATGATAGATCAGAGGTGACAGAATGATGGAAGAGAAGGAGATTGTTAGTGTATGTTGTCCTTGATATTTGATGAATGAACTAGTAGATAAAAGTATAAACAAGATGTGACAGAATGCATGGCATTTGTGTTTACAGATGTGACAAAATGAAGGGCAATTCAGAGAAATCCGTTCAGAAGTGATGTATGATGGAAAATTGCGTTATAACAGGTCTATTCAGAGGGAACAAAGTAATGGTAGAAAAGAATAGGATGAAGGAACAAAGGACTACATATCAGAATCAAGAAGTTGAAGAAAAATGACATTTTCAGGTGTGTTAAGTTGTATACGCGGGTTCACTGTACTAAAAGAGCATATACACGTGGGTTCACTGTACAAAAAGAGCTTATACGTATGGACGCACTTTCACAAGAGGAAAAGCACATATGGGTTGGAAAATCAAGGAAATTTAGGATTAAATAATACCAAGGGTCAATACCATGGTCTTAACCCACAATATTGAGCGGAGTAATGGTTATTTGATCCCGTCCAAGAATACCACAAGTTCTCAGTGTTGTTTTGGTCCGAGGTATTGAGAAATGCTAAAACTATATAAGGAGGAGAAGGTCAGAGGGCCAAGCGCACAAGTAATGAATATCTTATGAAGTATTAGATAAAAAAACAAATATGCATATTATGGGTTTTTGATGCTTTGCTTGATCTGGACTAAGTATGAACCTAAGTGTTTGATGATGGATGAGATCTAATGATGGATCAGGATCATAATGAAGTATCTTTATAGGCTAGATCTGAGTGATAACAAATGTTTTATCCTTTATATGTCATGATATGGGTATGTTTGAAGTCTGGAATGGATGCGAAGTTATAAATAGGTAATTACAGATATATATGCTGGTTTGCCTTGGTGAAGGCGCGTATACACGTTGGTTCAGCATTTCCAAGTAGCGTATGCAAAAGAAAAGTTTGTTGTTCAGAGATGACTAGTCTATCTTATCAGTGACAATGTTTTACTATTGTTTGTCAATGATGTCTTCATCAGATATGAAAGTAAAATTGATTGTATAAGGAGATTAAGTCAGGTTGATTAATTGATTGAGTAAGAACGGTGTCATTGTTGCTATATGTTTAGAACTCTATAAATTGACAGTAGATCTTCATAATGTCACTTATTGGTATTGTTTGTGGTTCAAAGGTTTTACGATTCGGTATCTTTAGAGGTATACACAGTTTGGGCTAAAGGAAGTAGCGTATACATGCAGGTTAGCTTCATTGAAGAAGCATATACATTTTGACACATGACTTTTGAGGTTACAGTTGGTTTTGGTTGTTGATGCAGTGTTCTAGGTTTAGATCTGTGTATTGGTTATAGTGATCTATCTGTTCCAGTTGATTGGTTGAATTTGACTAAGTTTGAATGAATGGTTGATTCAACTGTGTCATAGGTTCCTTGATTGTTTGATTTAGTATGTCAGAGGTTCATTGATTGTTTGATTTAGTATGTCAGTTATGGTTGATTTAGATATTGATGACTGAATTTTAGTTATATCAGAGATTGATGATTTGGTTTCAGTGATTGGTTGATGCAGATGTATTTGTTGGGTGTATTGCAATGGTGATCGATTTTGAGCTTCAATGTTACTGATGGGTCTAGTGTGAAAATTTGATGAAACGTGGCCTTCATATTGTGTTGTTTTCCAGGAGTATCCAATATGAAAATTTATGAAACGTGGTCCCTAGAGGATATTGAGGGTTGGATCTTTCAGTGAGGAATTCGAAGCTTCCTGCCAGTAGTGGCTGGTGTTTAGATCAGGGGGTGGGAGCTCCCTTCTAGTAGTAGTTGGAGAATGAGTGAAGGTTGAAGCCTTCTATAGGTCGGCGCCTACGTATTAGTAAACATAACAGCTAGTACAAGAGCTAGGGGGTTGTAGCTCCCTTCTAGTAGAAGCTGGAGAACAAGAGAAGGTTGTAGCCATCTGCAGGTGGGTGCTTGCCTACTAGTATGAGTCTGCACCAGTACAAGATTGTAAACAGATTATTCTTTATATTAAAAAGAAGAAAGAGACAACAACAATAGGTGGTTTTTCTCCCGCATTGGGTTTCCACCTTAAATCTTAGTGTTCATGTGTGTTGCTTATGTGTGATCGTTTATTATGTTATTACTTCTCATGGTTACTATTTAATGATTAATAAAGTACTGATGCACTGATTAAAGATGAGCATATGGTGAATTAACTTAATCATAAGTTCACTGGATATACGTTGGTTGCCTTAAGAATAGTTGCGTGCACACGCAAGTTCCATTCACTGAAGTAGCATATATATAAATCTGAATATGGAAATGAAAAAGATAGTGATTTGTAAATATTGATTCACCCCCTGCCTCTCAGTATTATTCCCAACATCCTCAATCATACATCTTTCTTTCCTACTTCACATGCAGCAACATATTCTACAATCAGATCTTTCTTTCCTTATTTCAGCAACCCCTCAAAATGCATTCTCCAATTTCTTCTTTCAAGGTATCTAATATGACCATAATATGCCCTCCCTCTTAACTTAAGGAGATTTCATCTATCCAGGCTCCCTCTTAACTAAGGGAGATAAATTTCTTCTTATGACATTGGAAAATATTTCATGGTTTCCATCCTTCTTATCAAATTCATATTGATAATCATTATTCAAACCACTTTCTTTATCATGCTTATCATATCAAGTTTACTTACAAATATCTTTGCCATCTTGAAGATTATGTGCCTGCACAATTTAGATAACAAGTACAACCAAATCTATAGAAGCATAAAGTTAACCACATCATACAATAATGGAATCATTAGACTTTATACATCAAATTCCTATACTTACACTAGTAGAAATGAGCAATTAGTGACTAGGTGACTAAAAAAGTTAGTCACCACAACTTTTCTAAGTGAAATACTACCAAAAATGAACAATCTTAAGTAACTGAACTAAAAACGACTAACATAAATCACTAATTTAGTCACAGGTTAAAATATATGACTAGCTAATAATTAATACAACTAAAAATGACTAACATGAATGACTAATTTATTCTAAGAACAAAAATACAACTACCTAACAAGTAGTACAATAATATGAATCATTTTTTTACGTTAGTCATCATAATTGTGTAAAGCAATCTAAACTTACAAGTGATAGGGGATTGAAAGGTTGTTAAAGATTGGTTGAAAGGTTATCCTTCCTTAAACGCTTCTTCATCCTCACATGGTGTATAGGTGAGCCAACTTTGCACTATGTATATCTAATAATTTGTAATTTAAAAATATATATTTTTTAATAAAAAAAATATTTTATGTATTTTTAAAAAAATTATTCATTGAACCTAATTAGATCTAGCTCTAATTTGAAATTAATTTAAAGGGAATTTTTAATTTGTAAGACTTTAATAGTAAATAAAAACTAATTTAATTTCATATTAACCGACCTACATCCATCTTAATCCCAGATCTATCAAGCGTTGAGAGGGGTCCAATCTCTCGAGGTGCAAACTTTTTTTTCTAGTGCAAAAATTGAGGAAGTGTTTTCACCTCAAGAGATTAGATTCCTCTCGACACTTTATAGTTATAGGGTTAATGTGGATCTAGGTTGGTTATATAACACTATATAATATCTATATTTCTATTTGTGTCTCTTTATTATTCCCTCTCTCTATCTCACCCCCCAAACATACACATACACTCTCTCCCTCTCTTCCCCTTCTCTTTCTAGCTCTCTCTTCCCCTTCTCTCCCTCTCTATCTATATCCTTCTCTCTATTCCCTCCCGCTCTCCTCTCTCCCTCATTCTCTCTTCATGACTTGCTTGTCACCCCCTATCTCTCTCCACCTTTCTCCCTCTATGTTTTTCTTGTTCCCTCCCTCTCCTACCCCCCCAATTCCATCTCCCTCTCCTCATCTCTATCTTCTTCCTTTCTATCCCTTATCTCCCACCTCCCTCTATCTATCCCCCCCAAATCACTCTCCCTCTCTCTCTCTCTCTCTTCCATCCAACTCTATAGTTATCTCCCCCCCTCCTTGTCCTTCTCCATCTCTATGTATCCATATCTCTGCCTTCCTCTTCTCTCCCTATCTCTATCCTCTCCTCTTCTTTCTCTTCCCTCCTCTCCTCTTTCCCTCACTCTCTCTCCATCTCTCCCTTATCACTCCTCTCTCTCACCACCTCTATCCCTCTATGTCTTTGTTCTTTCCTACCTCTCTCTCCCACTCCAACTCCATATCTCTCTCTCTCCTCTCTCTTCCTTCCTCTCGCTCCCTCTCTCCCCCCATCACTCTCTCTATCCTCCAACTTTTTCACCGTCTCACTCCCTCTCTCCACCCCCTCCCCAACTTTCTCTTAATTTTGATCACATTGTATTGTGTTTAAGAAATTATCTAAATTAGAAAAAGGTTGTAAAATATTAAACCTATATTTTGGATCAATCATGTCAAAGAAAATAAAATAATGAAAAACTTTAAAAAATCATGCACTATATTTAATCTATTATAATTAATCAATTTGCTTGCTCTCATCCCTTAGCTATGATGGATCGATGTCGGTTCTTTATTTTTTTCCCATGGAAAAAGGCGTAATTTCTATTAACAGTGAGAAATTACATTCTGTAGATGCCATAGCATATGCATATTGAGGCTGGTAGCCTCCCAAAAAACAAACAGTTGTTGTAACAACAACAAACATAATAGTTTTGCAACAGTCTCCACGCAGGGATGTCATGAAAGTCTCTGAACAACTATAACCGACAAGGTAGGTGACTGTACCAAAAAATCTTGTATTCTCCATGCAGGGAGAACATGTAGATCTCAAAAAAATATAGTCATTGAAACAGCCCATGCTGTTTGACTGTAAAAAAAAATCTCTAAGAGAGCTTGTATCACCATAAGTACTGGAAATATAATAGCAGCTGACAAAAACTGTAAGAAGCCAAAAAAAGATAAACATGAGTGTATAAGGAATGATCGTATAATTATGTCTCCTGATGTAAATGTAGATCTATGAACGTTCTTTGGTAGTACTAATGGAAAGTTCCATCAACCTCTTCCTGCCTGCATGCTGCCTCCTTTGATAGGTAGTCTGCCCCTCTGTTGTGCTCCCTGTAGATGTGATGACAGACAAAGTTATCAAAAGATGTTGTAAGCCTGTGAGCCTCGTCCAATATATGTCTCGAAGTAAAAGCAGAGCAATGAGAAGTTCTGTTGAGCCAGTTGCAGACAAGTTTGGAATCCCCAAACAGTTGGAGATGTGAGCAGCATTTCTTTAGAGCAAAGTGGATGAGATGTTTGGCCGTGGTGAGCTCAGCAAATTTATTTGTGCCTCTTCCCAGGTTCATTTGGATTTTGAAACAGTGGGCTTCCCTCAGGTAGAGAATGCCCCCCCCCCCCACAGCCCTCTTCTTGGGCTGAGCCATCAAAGTAGGCCTAAGGATAAGCTTTATCTATGAGTTCAAGTTGGATGGTTTTGGAGGGAATTTGAGAGGTGTCATCAGGCAGTCAGTCAAAGTTTGCGAGGATACGAGATCTAATGGAAGGCAATAGGGGGTCCTCATGGTAAAAAATGACCCGATTCCTAGCTGTCCAAAAAGCCCAACACATCAAAAGGGGCATATTTTTGTCTCTACCCTTGTGCCTCTCTAGCCAGTCCAGCTAGGCCTCCATGATGGATCTCCCTTGCCAACACTGAAGGGAAGGGGAGGGGGCTAGAAATAGGTTCCATTACTCAGAGATAATAGGGTAGTGCAAGAATAAGTGTTCCATGCTTTCCTCATTGTTCCTGTATAGGTGACACCAGAAAGGACCATGGAAGGATCGCTTCATCAAGTTTGAGCCGGTGGGGATTTTGTTGAAGAGGACGGTCCACATAAGCAATCGCGTTATGGGGGTTGCTTTAAGCTTCCATAGGGCTTTCCACCATGGTTGTACATTCTCTAGTTTGACGATCTCCATGAGTTTTAGATACCCTTCCTTGGGTGAGTATCTCCCATTTTTTGCAAATGCCCACACTATTTTGTCCTCTCCTTCATAATCCTGATGTGTGCTTGTGTGAGAGCCTCGGTGAAAACTACCCAAGCCTGATGCCAATGGCCTGGGAGGTGGAGATCTTGGGCCGACTTTTAGGCCCGCTGGAAAAGAGTGGTATTCGCCTGATCTGCAATATGGCATAGATGAGAATGTCCTTGATCTGCTAGAAGTTCTATCACCTCTGTTGGGAGCCTGTGGACGTTTCCACATCCGATCCAGGGATCCACACCTATGCGGACTGCATTCCCCTCATGAATCCGCCAAGTTAATCCTTACCGAATAAGGGGGAGGGAGGTTAGCACCGCTTTCCAGATAATGGACAGGCAGCTGCTAGCCCTATGATCCCTCTGAATCCAATCCATAGTATTTTCAAGGGCGATGTACTTAGCATATGCTACTTTTTTCCAAAGGTTGTACGAGGTGATAAGTTTCCATCCTAATTTTGCAGCCAGTGCTTTTGCAAAGAGGTCCAACCTTTTTATGCCCCAACCCCCCCATCTCTTAGGCCTAGAAATAGTGTCCCATTTTACCCAGGTGAAGAGATTCCCCTGCTTGTTGCCTTTCCAAAGGAACCTACTACAGATTTTTTGTAGCCTGGCTAGAATTCCCCTTGGGATCCAAGCCAGGGTCATCCAGTAAACCAGTGTCGCTTCCAGCACAGCTTTTATGGCAGTGAGCCTGCCTGCTCAAGGGAGGTATCTATTAAACCAGATGTTCAATCTCTTTTCCACCTTAGAGATGAGCCAAGTCCAGTCTGCAATTTTGTAGCCTGAAGGTTTCAGCCAGAAACCTAAATATTTCAGCCGGGCCTCCAGAGGTTGTAAGGTAAAAGGGAAGCAGTGGAGAGTAAAATGTACTTCGAGCTGAGAACAACCTACTGCAGTCAGAGTAGACTTGTGAATGTTTATGATCATGCCTGTTGCCTTTTGGAAAAGATCAAAAACATACTATAAAGCTGTGGTGTTTCCAATACTGCCATTCAAGAAGATGAACACGTCATCCACAAACAGTAGGTGGGTAAGGAAGCAGTTGTCCATGATTTTGATCCCCACTATCCTGCCCCTTTTGTGTTCGGCCCTTATCGATCTACTAAGTCCCTCCATGATAAGAAGGAAAAGTGGGGGAGAGAGGGGGCATCCCTGCCTAAGACCCCCCTCGGCCGAGAAAAATGGAGTGGGAGCTCCATTGAGAAGGAAATTGTATGAAACATTGGTAATACAACTCATAATCCATTTGATATACATGTAAGGGAAGCCCAGATGTGTAAGGAGTAGGTGGATATAGAGCCAGTTTGCTCTATCAAAAGCCTTAGATAGATCCACCTTTAAGATCATCCCTTTCAAGTTCTTACAGTGCACCGAGTGGAGGAGTTCTTGGGTTGTTCCAACAGCTTCGTGAATCTGGCGGTGCTAAAGGAAAGCGAATTGTTCAGGGGAGGTGTGAGCCGAGAGAATGGGCTTGAGTCTGTTAGCTAGGATTTTAGTTGTGATCTTGTAAAGGCAGTTGCACAGCGAGATGGGACGAAAATCATTGAAAGAGGCAGGTTTGTCGGATTTGGGGATGAGAGCAATGAATGTGGATTTGATAGCCGGGGATATTTTGCTGGAAAGGCGGCATTACTCCACCACCTTAAGTAGATCCATACCCAAGATGTAAAAGCAAGCTAGGTAGAATTCTATGGACCAGCCATCAGGTCCCAGGCTCTTGTCTCTTTGGAAGCCTTGGATGGTAGCCTCCAGCTCCCCCAGTGTTACCTCCTTGATTAACTCTTCCCCTTCCTCTGCATCCACAAACCTGGGGAAAAGCTCAGCCACACACATGATTTTGAGCATATTGGCTTCCCTCAGGGCTGCGTATATATTTTTGAAGTGTAAGGTGGCTAAGGACACGAGCTCTCTGGAGGTACTGACCTGATGCCCCTGATCATTTTGTAGCTCCCAGATGGTGTTGATGGATTTCTGCCCATTGGCAAAGCTATGATAGAGCTTTGTGTTTTCATCTCCCTCCTTGAGCCAGATCGCTCGGCTTCTTAGGCGCCAGCTTGCTTCTCTGTCCTTAAGGACTTGAATCCTCTGCTTGGTTAAGTGTTCATAATGTTCTTTTTGTTCCAAAGAGGTGAATGTTCCCTCCGATTGATCCTCAAGTTCTGCAATGGCTTGCTCTGCTTGGATTAAGATTAAGTCTTCCTGTTCCCTTTTCTTGTGCGCCCAATCTCTGGATAAGCCCTTAATTTCTTTGAGATTATTGACAAAGCCTTTTGTTGGGTCCTCCTCCTTGGAGACTGGATGGGATTTCTAGAAGTCCGAGATGAGCTTGATGTAGGAGGGGTCCCAAAGCTAGGTAGAGTTGAACTTGAAGGGGGCAGAGATCTTGTGGGATCGATCACCCACTTCCAGGTAGATAGGCCGATGGTACGAGATTCCTTTGCTGCCTACCCATTTCCTGGACCGAGGGTGATTGATGTGGAAAGCCTCCTTAATAATGAATCGGTCCAATCTCCTAGCCAGGCTTTGGCTGCCAGTACGGTTGTTTCTCCAGGTGTGCTGAAGCTTGGCAGACAGGATATCAATCCAATGGTGATCCTCTAACAGCTGCTCAAAGAAATCAGATAGCAGGTCTATCTGCGCCATGTGGCCCCATGATTCCATGTAGCCCAGAGAGAAGTTCATGTCCCCACCTAGGATCGCATTATCAGCTTGGAGGAGAGAAGAGCTAAGGAGCCTTCCCAAGAAGGACTCCCTGTTGTGGCAGGGTCTGTAGACATTGATGATCCTCATCTCATCCTCCAGGTCCTTAGAGTAGATATCCGCACCCAAGAACCCCCCCCCCCCCTCGCCCCAGATTTTCTTCAGTACAATGGTTCTATTCTTAAAACCTACAGCGACCCCCCCAGAATGACCCGAGACGTCTAGAGCGTGGAAAGTCCAGCTCGGCAACCATGAGTTCAGAAGGGGGATGGTCGATTCTGCCTTGCTTAGGGTTTCTTGTAAAAGGATAACATTAACCAGTTCAGATAATAAAAGTCGCTTCATGGCTAACTTTTTCTCAAGGCTAGCCAACCCTCTACAGTTGAAAGATAGAAGCTTCATGGAGGAGGGGGGGGAGGGTGGCCTTTGCTCTAAGTACCCTTTCTATGGTTTGTTGCTTGCCTTGGACCACCTCATCGCCTGCTTTTTCTTTTGCCTTGTTAAGGTTGGATGGTCTGCCTCTACTAGGTATGGGGGAGAGAAAGGAAGGAACAAATTCCAGCACTATAGCATCCGACTCTCTCTGCTTGGCTATGGAGCGGGTAGTATACCTCAGAGTCGAATTTAGCAAGGGGGAAGGAGGCGGGAGGGAGGAGATTGGGGTAGAAGATAGAGAGCATGAGGTGTATATAGGCGACGAAATCGGGAGGGAGCAGGACATATAGGAATGTCTTGTTCGATGGGGGAAGGGAGGGAGCCGGGATTCAGAAGCAGGATTAAGGGAGAGCAGGGAGGGGGGGGAGGCAATAAAAATCGGAGGAGGCAACTGGGAGGAGAGCGATAATAATGATGAAGAAAGATGAGAAACAGAGGCATTAGGAGTTAGAGACATACCCGAGGAGAAGACGTCGCCTTTTGCTTCCTTGGAGCGCGTCAGAGGAGGCGAAGGAGGCCTGATAGGGATCTTGCCCCTTTTCTTCAAAGCAGGTACAAGCGATGCCTCCACTGTATCCGAAGTTTTATTCTGCTCCGCCATCTGAGTCACTTTTGCCGGTGGAGGGGGTTGCTCGATCATTGGGTCTTGATCCTGCTCTTGGAAGTCCTGCTGATGCTTCTTGAGGAGGGGACAGTCTTTGTAGAGATGACCCACCTGATGGCACCTCCTGCATCGGTAGGGGATACCTTCATAATCCAACAACTGTTTCCTCGAAAAATATCTCCATTGGATGATGATATTTTCCTGAAGACCCCCTCTGGTGTCTAAGTGCACAAGAATCCTTGCATAGGCCATCATTCCCGTGGTCTGGTAAGACTTATCGAACTCCATGAACGTGCCCAGAGAGTTCCCAATTTTCCGAAATATATCCTCAGACTAGTACCGAAGGGGCAGCCCTGGGAGCCTGATCCACACTAGCCCGACCCAATTTGTTCAGTCTCCGAGTCGAAGAGTGGCGTCCACCTCTTGAGGAGTACTGGAACTTTTTCGAAATGCCAAAATGATGAGAGAACCCAACTCGTGTGGTCGACCCTAGCAAACCGCAGTGCAAACCATCCGCGAACAAAGGTTTGGATGAAAGGGATGTCCACCAAGTGCTATCCCCAAATCTACGTAGCCCAAGATTTCAGTCTGTCCACGGAATAATTCCTGCCTCTGATACGACCCACCAAGACTCTGTCTGCGTAATCCATCGCATCCCCCCATTGGATATCTTCTTCAAGTCAGAGAATAATGTCTGTTGGCCTGGACTTGAAGCACCTTTGTTTCTTCGAGGGTCGGGAGGACATGCGCTTAGGGTTTGCTGAGACCCTCGCCTCTTCTGGTGCAGCGGATGGTGGAGGAGGGTTAGGGTTAGGGGGGAGATTGGGGATAGCTTCAGGAAGGGGGGCGACCAAGGAGAAGCTTCCGGAGGGAATGGGAGGAGCCAAGGATGGGAGGGGAGCTGCCAGAGGGAGGACTTCAGGTAAGGTGCTGGACAGCAGAGCAGATGGGAGACCCGATGGCTCCGAGGGACCCACGTGATTCGGAGAGGAGTGTAGGCAGTCTGAGAGAAACCCTAGGGTATCCGAGGAAGGCACTGCGAAGGGCGTCCAGGAGGAAGGTTCATCTGGCTGAGTTGAAATAGAGAGAACAAGGCCCGATGGCTGAGGGAGATTGCCGAAGCTGGCAGACAGGCTTTCATTGTACAAACCTCCAGAGGCCGCAAACGTGGAGCGCCAGATGGAGCCTTCCACCAGCGGAGAGTCCGAATAATCCACCTCGTCTATGTCCATCACGACAGCTGCTAAGAAAGGTAAACCACCTCAGAACCAGCTAGCTATCGGAAACTGGCATCGATAGCGATGGAGGAACGGGATCGGCCTTGAGCGAGAAATGCGGAAGCAGAAACCCTATACGGGTCTAACAGACGGGTAACCGCCGGGAAGGGAGCGGGAGCAAGCCTATGCTCAGCACTTCTCTTAGCGAACAGAACCCTAGCGGTGAAAACGACAAGGAGAATAGTAAACCCCCCCCCTAGCACGAGAGGAGTAAAGATGAAAGGCAAAAATTGGCCAGTGGCATAGGTATTGAGGCGTGTCATGGGCAGCTGCAGGATCGATGCCGGCCTGCAGAACCCCGTACCCTCAAAACCTCATTCTCAGGGCATGACGTTCCGTAGCAGGGTCCAGTCCGTTATACATCCATAAATCACCATTCCTATTAGCTCTTGCTACCACTTCCATGGTATATCTCGGTTCTTAAAGAACAACATAGATCCATCTTAGCTTAATTTTATTAAAACCTTATTTTAATTTCTATGGGGATATTTTTAATAGTCCTGAGGATAGAGGGTTTAGATATAACTCAAATTGTAACAGTTTGTTTTTTTAGATTCAATTAAAAAAATGTTGTGAAATTAAATTAAAATAAAACATTTTTAGTATGAAATAAGTTATGTTTTTTTGGCTTTGGTATTGATAAACCATGGTATTGGCCCATGGTATTGTAACAAAGCGGATTTACAAGTTAATATCCATGGTTCACAATCTTGTCATATTGTTTTATTGTGAAATAATTTATGTTTTTTGGCCATGTGGTATTGATAATCCATGGTATTGACCCATGCTATTGTAACAAAGGCTATTTTTTACAAGTTAATAATATCTACCGTAATGTGGGGGTGAATATCCACAGTCACCAATTTTGTCATATTGTTGTGAAATATGAAATAAGTTATGGTTTTTAGACTTGTAGTATTGATAAGACATGGTATTGGCCCATGGTATTGGTTGTCAAATATTAAACCTATATTTTGGATCAATCCTGTCAAAGAAAATAAAATAATGAAAAACTTTTAAAAAATCATGCACTGTATTTAATCTATTATAATTAGTCAATTTGCTCTCTCATCCCTTGGATCCTTAGCTAAAGAAAATGATTCCTTTAATTGGGGTTCCATTTTCTTTATATATTATATATAATATATATATATATATATTTATATATATAAAAATTGGCATAGATCCATCTTAGCTTAACTTTATTAAAACCCTTTTAATTTAGTTTCTATGGAATATGTTTAGTAGTTGTGAGCCATAAAGGTTTAGATATCATTTCATTGAACATTTTTCCCGTTGTTAAATTCATTTAAAAAAATGTTGTTAAAATTAAATTAAATTTAAAATATTTTACTATGAAATAAGTTATGTCTTTTGACTGAGGCATTGATAGCCATGCATTGGCCCATGTTATCTGTAACAAAATGTATTTTGCAAGTAATATCCATGGTTAAAGTGAGGGTAATATCCATGGTTAACAATCTTGTCATTTGTTATAAAATATTTGATTGTGAAATAATTTATGTTTTTTGGGCATGTGGTATTGATAATCCATGGTATTGTAACAAAGGCTATTTTTTAATATCTACCGTAATGTGGGGGTGGATATCCACTGTTAAGAATCTTGTCATATTGTTGTAAAATATTTTCGTTGTGAAATAAATTATGTTTTTGGACTTGTAGTATTGATAAGCCATGGTATTGGCCCATGGTATGGTAACAAAGCTTATTCACAAGCTAATAACAAAATCAAAATATAACAAATTAAATTTTATTATTTTGATTAATTTAACTTTTTATTATTAATTGAGGTCATATTTAAATGTTTACACTCCTCCCATTATCATTTTTAACTTCTTCTACTTCTTTTTAATTTAGCGTCTTACAAAAAAATAACAAATTCTTATTAAAAATAAATCATTTAACCCAATTGCAATTTATATATTTTATCTTATATTATAATATTTCTTTTATTTTTCTAGTATAATGATTTCTTTATTTTTCATTTCCATTTTAGCACCGGGTTCAGATAAAAAATTCACAAATTACAACATCACATTGTAGCACTATATTTTTCTTTGCCTTGTCTATATTCTTCTATTCACAAATTACAACATCACATTGTAGCACTATATTTTTCTCTGCCTTGTCTATATTCTTCATATTCTTCTGGGAATTCCAGAAGAAGGAATACCATCAACGTGATCTATGGATTTCACAGGATTCGACCCAGAAGGAGTTTGCATGGGAAACACCTTAGGAGAGCATAAACGACTAGATGGAGCAAGGGCAAGGTCACTGATCATGGATATTTTGGTAATTTGTACATGGGTATGCATTTGGACTTTGTTTTTCGTTTTTACTAAAGAGGATTTATGTTTGTATGGGTAAATAATTTCAAGAGTTTATATGATCAAAGAATAAATTTTATCTAGAGTAAGGGTTTAATGATTATGATAAGGACAAGGTCATTGGGCATGGATATTTTGGTAATTTGTACATGGGTATGAATTTGGACCCCGTTCTTCCTTTTTACTAAAGAGGATTTTTGTTCTTATTGGTAAATAATTTCAAGGGTTTATATGATCAAAGCATAACTTTTATTTAGAGTTGAGGATTTAATGATTTTATTTAGAGTTGAGGGTTTAATGATTATGATATTTTGGTAATTTGTGTGTGGGTATGAATTTGGACTTTGTTCTTCCTTTTTAATGAAGAGAGTTTTTGTTCTTATAGGTAAATAATTTTGAGGGTTTATATGATCAAATCATAAATTTTATCTAGAGTTGAGAGTTTAATGATTATGACAATGCAGATCTTGATTGCGGCCAACAATTCATCAAAAGACAATGCACAAGTAAGCATTTTCTCATGGTATTATTGTACAAAGGGTTTAATAATTATGATAATGCAGATCTTGATTGCGACCAACAATTCATCAAAAGACAATGGACAAGTAAGCATTTTGCATGTCCTTATTGTACAGATCAATTCGTTCCTCCCTAACTTTTCTAGAGTCGGAATGCATGAAATTTTATTTTTCTTTTCACCTTTTTTTAATGGTTGATTGTTTGTGTAATGGGCTCTACCATGCCTAGATTAAAAGGGCTCAAGTGATGCAAGAAAATTTTCTGGTAAGATGCAAATGCTAGACCTTCATACATGAAATTAAAATTTCTTGTAATCATGAACATAAAATCTTTTATGTTTCATCCTTAGATTCTGATCTCAATGCCTACAGTTTTAAACCATGTTACTATATTTTAAGTAGAATGTACTTAGATCCATTAAACCTTACAACTCTCCAAAGCTTAGGTTAATTTCGACTAAAAAGAAGGAACCTGAACGACTTTTGCAATTTAGATTCAATTCTTACAATGATTAAAAATGGAAGAACTCAATGGTCTGATAAATTTTACCCACCCATCAATTTCGAAGACCCTTGGTATTATTCTGAACCTAAACAGAGAGAGTAGAAGAAGAAGAGGATCTTGGATGAGGTGGACCCTGACCTGCTTGATACTTTTCAAAAGTTGGGCATGCCCTTGACTAGAAGAAGGGATTGACCAACGTTGCTGTAGATGTTGTTTTCAACAGTGTTTTCATTGTTACCATGCATAGGTAGACTCTATAGGTAGTTGAGGTTATCTTTTGTTCGTTATAAGAGGTAATTCAGGAGTATCTTTATCTAGTTAGGAAGTAGCTGGGCAGGGTTGTTGTTCTTGCTGATAACTATTATGCTGCATTGTATTTTTATTGTTTTAGTGATAGCTCCTTCTATTAAATATACAAGCACACTTTGTCACCCATGGAAATATCCATTTATTTTAGGATGAATGAGATGGAAACCAAGGATTTTGAGAGGACTCTTATTTTTGTAGATGAGAGGAGTTCCGTGAGGTGAGAAGAGTTCTATGACATATATTGAAGGATGAACTATACCATCTTATGACACCAATCATCTCCATGCCATAGTAGTGGATCTCTATTGCACCTAGGGAGCAATGATAAAGTATTCCACTTTCAAGAATTGGTATGTCGGGGACAAGGAATGCAGATGTGGGATTTATAATTTTTATTACGAAAACATGTTTTTGTGATGGAGACAAATCAAGGATTTCATGGACCTGAGTAGAGACTGGTTCAACAATCACTTGGAAATACTCAAGCATTGTTTTGAAAGGCAATGATGCAATTGGAGAGTTCTATTCTGTTTCCTTGAAAAATAACTATCAATAGGGGGGGACAAAGATGATCTATATAGGGAAGCATTGTAGAAGTAGGATTGTTTCTAAAATTATATCTATAAGCAAGTCAAGGGACTACTACAGAGGATTAGTGCAGGTGCAACCAAATTAGCACAATGCAAGGAATTTTTCAATGTGATTTGATGCTCACTAGTGACCAGGAAGGTGAAAATACTTATCGTTACATTCAGGTACAATTGAATTGCATTCTAAAGTCTCTAATTTTATTTATTGATAGTCCTTGTTGTGTCCTTGTCTCTCTTAATTTCATTGTGGTAAGATTGGAATGGGTTAAAAAATCAAGCATATCATTGAGTCAAATAGACACCCACATGTCACTACATGTCATTATGCATACTCTTTGTTTTTGATACAATTAGAAGTGAGAAATATGATGTGTGCACACACAAAAAATCCTAACATGCATGATGAATCCCCCTCCAATTGCATTTTCTATGGTGAAATTTTATTTGCTTTGTTTATACAGGTCATCTAGCCACATAATGGCCACTATCGAATGTTGACGTATATGTCATATAAATCTTTTATAGTCTACTTTATTTCATATTCAAGTATTCATCGTTTTTCATGTCTTATACTTTGCATTGTATCTTCTTTCATTTTCAGGAGAAGAACTCAATATTGATGGTAAGAAGCAACAATTGAAGAAAGAGGAGAACAATAACACTGGAGCGACAAATGCAAAATGAGAGAGAGAAGAGAATATGTCTAGTGATACCCTTAGAGCCAATATCTTGCATAAGACACACTCATAGAGACTGATTGTCAAGCTTTTAGAGTTGGTGAATTCAGTTGCAATGCTTTTGCAACAAAATGTTTTGAAATGATGAAACAATATTTCATGTGTAAATTGTAGTCCAACCCATATTACATTGGAAACTCATATTGTAATACTTGATATTTTATATAATAAAATTTATATGGTTGAAATTATTTTTATTTTCACTTGATATTATATAGTCTTGTAATTAACATATGTAACTTTGTTTATCATATTAGATAAACATGCACATTGTATGACATTTTCTTAAAATTTAGTCGCAAAATCATACTAATTAATTTATGAAGATTAATAATAAACACATAAAATCAATAGAAAACTACTAAATTAGTAGTTTATATTAATTAATGATGAACATGAATAAATGAAATGAATAGAAACTACTAAATCAGTGATTTATATAATGAATATGAAAATACTAAAAAAAAAATGACTATTGCAAATGATAATTTTATTATTATTAAATGATCACTAAATTTTGCATATATACGACTATTAGTAGCTACTTTACAACATCTTATAACACGACTAAATTTTAGTCATATTTCTTTGGTCATTAATCGGTTTTAAATGATTACTAAAATTTGCACATATGTGACTATTAGTAGCTAATTTATAGTATCTTATAACACGACCAATGTTTGAGTCATATTTATTTGGTCATTAATTGGTTTTCTTGAGGATTCATATAGTAATATATTTTGCTATATATTTGGTCATTAATTGCGACAATTAATGACTAAACCAATAAAAAAATAATGACCAAATTTATGACTAAATATACTACTAGATGGTAAAAATGAGGAAACCAATTAATGACTAAGCTAAAAATGACTAAAAGTTGGTCGCGTTATAAGATACTGTAAATTAGCTATTATTGGTCACCGACTGAAACATGGTCGTTTATATGCAAATTTTAGTTGTTTTTTTAGTAACTAATTAGTCATTTTGTACTAGTGTTTGTTAGGTAAATAATTAGCAAGAGACTATACTTTTGTATTTCAACTTCTTGTCCGAGTTTTTTTACAAACCCTAAATCATATCAACAACTCAATCAAGATATCAATCTCATTATATCTAAAGCTTCAATATCTCTTTCAACAATATGACAAATTCTTTCATATAGAAAACCTTAGAAACAATTCAAATATAATAAAGCATCTAACAACTTTTAGAATTCATATGTTAGACTTCCTATTAGGATTTAATGTAAACCCTAGAATTCATACATGAGCCCACAATCAAAACCAATCACAACTCAATTTCAAATTTCAACATGACTAGATTCTACCAAGGTTTGTTGTAAACCCTAAATTTATCATCAAGGCTAAACAATATTATCGTAGAATATCAAATTTTGATTAGGGCTCAGTTATAAACCCTAGGAATTATGACCATCAATAATTAGGTCAACATATACACATATCAAGGACTTCATAATCGTGCATAGGCATGTCATAACAACATGTGTAAGGTAAACCCAATGACACAAACACATTAAGGTTAGACATATAACAAACTTGATTAGATAGACAAACATATACCTAGGGTTTCATTCCTATGACATTATCTAAAATAAGAGTCTTGCTTATACACTCTACCAAACCTCAAAGATCTAGGGTTTACAAAACAAACCCTAATTTATCAATACTTCAAAGGTTTGGAATTTTAGACATCACCATTCAACCCTAACAAGTTAGGGTTTTCATAACCATACCAAAACCCCAAACATGACATCATCAAAACATCAAACATTTTATTTAGACTTCATTAATAACCCTAAGTAGGCTAGGGTTTCACACATTATCATCGACATACCCTTAAGTTAGGGTTTTACGAAAAACCTTTTTAAGGTTTCACAAGAATAATCAAAGATATGGAGAGGGTAGATTTATTTAATGATGAATCACCCAATCAAGAATCATTATGATTCAAAAGAGCTAGACACAATAATGTTAGTAATTTAGAATAGTTTATCAAGAATGAATATACCTTTATAATGAAGAGAGCAAAACTTACAGTTCAAGGCATACCTTTTGTTTCTTAACAAACCTAGTAATTGCAATACTTTGTCTTGTGAGGTCTTCTTCCATAATCTTTGCATATTCAACTAGCCTTTCTTATACAAGGAAAATATGAATAGAAATGTGATTAGTATTTAATACAAACAAACTTAGATAAGTAAGGAAAACCAAAAATGAAAAGGTAATACAAAGAATAAGATACTTATCTTTGGAATTTGGCGAAGGCTCCCTCTAAGCTTGAGGGATACCTATAACTTTATAAAGCAATTCAAAAATGTTTGTTTTTTTGTTTTGTTTTGTTTTGTTTTGTTTTGTTTTTTTAAATACGTTAAACCTACAAATACTAAAAATGAAACAACTAAATCTTAGAGCAAAGGACTTAGTAGTGTAAGTCTCTTATATCTAATTCTTTAGCTTTATTCATCTTTGGAGATCCTTTTTCAACAACATTAGCTTGGTCCCTGTTCCTTTTCTTATTCTTCGGATTATCAGGACGATCACTTTTATAGTGACCCATTTTATGACATTGGTAGCATTCTATTTTGGACATATCTACCTTCCTTCTTGGCCCTTTTGACTTCTTGATGTTTCCTCTCTTGTGATGAGCGGAGTAGGCATTTGAAATTTTTTCTTCTTCATTGTTGGTTACTAATGAGATTCTCATCCCTTCTTGGTTGCAAACATTCCATAATTGTTCGAATGAGGGAGTTTTTCTCCAACTGTTGATTCCTGAAGAAAAAGCACTCCATGTAGGTGGCAATCCAAATAATGCAGTAATCACTAGCTCTTTTCTCAGTGCAATCTCATCTATTGCTTGAAGGTCATCTCTAATTCTAGCCATCCTTAGAAAGAAGGAAGCCACAGTGTCATCTTTTTTCATTTTTGTGGTTCTCAATTCATTCTTAAGACTTGCTACTTGATCGATATTCTTGATAGTGAACAATTTTGATAAGGCTTCATACATTTCCTGAGCATGGTCTATGTTGTATGGGACAAGATTGCCCTTTATACCTTTTACCATAGGTGTCATTGCCAATATTTCTAAGTCTCTAAACTTCACTTTATCTGCATCACTAGATCTTTCAGTAGGTTTCTTTACTTTTCCTTTGACCAAATCCAGGACTTTGTTCTTTTCAAGAATGAGATCAATTATTTTCTTCCATGACTTGTAATTTGATGCTCCTTCTAATTTGTTTTCTCCCTTTATTGTGTTAGACATTGTCCTTGAAGGTAGTAAGCTTATTTCCTTATAACATCCCTTGCTCAACCTTTTGAGGTTTCATAGACTCCTTTCAATGGATCCTTAAACCGCCTTTTTCCTTCTTCACCTTAACTCTGATACCATGTTAAAAAATCATAAAGGCAGAAAGTTTTTCTTTATATAGATAATTACTTGTGACTTTCTTATCTTTACGTTCTTATTTTATTTTTTATTTCATCAAATAATTACCAAAACAATAGCACAAAGATCACAGACACTAGATATAGGCGGACAACCAGGAAAAAACCCTTATTTAAGGGAAAACCCAGTCAACAACTCTACCTTCAATAGTTTCACAAGATAATCCAAGACTCTTGACCTAAACACAAACTTCCTCCACACGTAGTGAACCCTTTCCTCCTTTTGTAGATGATAACCCTACAACGACAACTTCGACCTAGTAGCAACAACTTCGGCTTAGCAACAACTAACATCAACAACAACTTTGACATGGCAACAACTAACAACAACAACAACTTCGACTTGGCAATAAAGACTTCGATCTTCATAGATACTTCACTTGGCTGAGAGATAGATGGCCCAAAACTTCGTTTTTGATGTCATCTTCCTTCTTTTCCAACTTCACACTTTTTAGTTGTCTTGGCTTGGGAATCGAACTTGTATGTCTCAAATGAATTGAATTGCTCTATATATATATTTAGCTTTCTAGTGAGGTCGAGTTACCCTTTTTAAAACTAACTCGATCTCCTTGAGGTCGACTTGGTGTGGAGGGGACAAATAACATATTTGACTGAATATTAATTCTTTTTACATGATTCAAAAGCCCAAGAAGGGTCTCTTTTAATGGACAACGACTCTAATGACTCAAAATATATCCTAAAAGTCCTCAATGGGGTTTTTGACCTAAAACATGATGCCCAAGCGTGAAGGCCGTGCTTTAATAAGTCATAATAATAATAATAGTTTATTTTTTTTATTCTTTTGATAAATACATTTCATTGTGACTCAAAAACAATTTATGAAGACCTAACCTAGTTACATTTTTCAACAAAGAGAGCATTGGAGAAACAATATGGTGATGATGAGGAGTTGCCTCAATCCAATCTAGGCCTCATCAATGGTCCAGGATTCATCAACACTACCATTTAAATTTACCAAATACTCTAATGCTTATATGCTTATGTACATAAGAGAAAGTGACAAACATAAGATTATTTGCAACGTTAAAAGGAAAGATTTAGCAGAGCACTTACAGTGAAGATTGAAGAAAGAACAAGGAAAGAAGAATAAATGAAAAAGAAGATAGAAGCACATCTTTATACTATTATTAAAGTAGCATGGGAAGACGATCTTGCAGATCAAATTGGTAAGGACACATAGTTCGAACTTATCAATCATGATAAGGCCCGAAAGTTTCAAAAGCAAGTTCCTTTTGTCTCTTTCAAGGAATGAATTTGGAAATGAAGTTGGCCAACGCAATTTCAACAATTTGGGCTATGGGCTAAGCGCCAAAACCATATATATCATCATAACAAGCCCTTAACACAAACAGAGGAATCCCAATATGTTGACTATCTAAGGAAGGTTTTAAACAAGGCACATATTGCAACTTCAAACAAGGCACACAATGCAAAATTGAGATTGTTTTTGGAAGCCAAATATGGTATGGATTTTCGATTACTCCCCCCTCTTGCATCAAGCAGAGGCAATTTTATTCCGTTGTTCTGTGCTAAGGAAGAGACAAACTTGTAGAATCAAATTTCTAAAAAATTGATACCACCAAGTGCATACAATATGGAATTTATGCATCACCAAGACATGTCATTGCTTGAGGACAAGCAATGTTGTGAAGGAGGGACTCTAATGTCCCCCAGGGATTAATTGGCCCAAGGGATGAAGTAGCCTATTGATCTCGTAGGCTATAGTTCTTGCTAAAGGGGAAACCCCCAAAATACCCCGTGTTTGGTCAAGTTTGGGGCAATTGGTGCAAAAAAATCCAAAGTTGGGGTTTGATGTGGATCTCACTCAACTAATTGAAAAAAATCCCCTCAAGGAAATCTATAAATACAAGAGGGTTGGATTCATTTGGATCATCGTTTGATTGGATAATTAGAGAAAAATCCCCTCAAGGAAATCTATAAATACAAGAGAGTTAGATTCATGTGATCATCATTTGATTGGATCATTCATCACTGTTTTTTCTCTGAGCTTGAGGCTATGAGGTTTTTAAGACCCCTTTTCTCCTTGGACCAATTTCGATGCAGGTAATCCCCTACATAGTCACTCTTCTTTATATTTTTTATTTGTTTCTTTGTTCTGGCAAGAAAAACTTAATTATCGGAAGGAGTAACGATATAATTGAGAAAGATCTGAGGCAAAGCAATATATAGTCAACCTGAATTGGACGAGTCTCTCTAAGGGCAAATTCTGAGCAGGATGCATTTATTCTAAGATATTCACACCCTTGGTTTACTAAGGTTGAGCGTCATCCCCTGGATGAGACCGTCTGCTTAATCCCTGTGAAATCACACTGGGGCAATTCGTTACTCTGTAACAAGTTTGTGTGTTACTCGGCTAACGTTTGACAAAACATTTGAGGTAAGGCAAAGTTTTTGACAGATTTTCTATCAAATGAATAATTCTGAGATAGGTCAAAACCCTGCCTAAAGTTGGACGTCATCCCTTTTCTCCGTTCTAAAATCATTCGGGTGGTTAGCCCTAACTCGCAAGCAGATCCATGATTACCCAAAGAATCATTCAATTCATGACAAGTTGAGACAAATAGTTTCTAAGTTTTTAATTGTTGGTAAATCTTGAGGTCCCCTCATTTGTTGGTAAATCTTGAGGTCGAGGGGAAGGGGTGTTAGATTGTGCCGCTATACAACGTCTCAGGCCCTGCAAAGTCATGATCCAGCTAGATCGAGGTTCTCTAAGGAAGTCTGTGGGCACTGAAGCGAATTGGACGAGTTCTTGAATGAAGCCACATTCAAACAAAGAAAATTAGTAGTCTTGCTCTAGCTGAGAAGGGTTCTTCCAGAGCTACGGACTAGTTAGAATAGCTCGAGTCTGATACAATAGTTTAATCTGTTGAATTAGAATTCGTATTGAACTATAGTGAATGTTGTTAAATTTGGGTTTATATTGTCATTATGGATTTGCTACAACATTGATGCGTTGTTGAAGAAACAATATACAATACTTAAAATTTGTGTTATTATTTAAATAAGGAAAAGGTGGAATTTGTTGAAAACCCTAGTACTCAGAAAATCTATAGAAAAAAATATTCCTAGAATATTACAATTAATGCTATAAAAGTATGTGAAATGCCAAGCGTTGTTTTCCATATGATAATTCTAATCAGTCATGTTTTAATACTCATTAAGAGTGTTTTTCAATTGGGTTTATATTGAGTGGTTGAAATAAGTGATTGTTATCTTCCCCACCTAGGTTCAATTCTCACAATTGACATGATGAGCTTTATAATAATGACTTTGAACCTTCTGGTTGAGTTTGAGTAGTCCCTGAAAAACGAAAACATGTATATGTCTCATGTGAAATATAAAGATATTTCTCAAGGAAAAAGTACTCATAAAGAATGACATAATATTATTGTAAGACACATTGCGAAAGCCAAGTTTACTATTATGAAGGTCAAGACATTATTAAAACTTTAAAAATCTATTAAAAAAATATTATAATCCGAAATTAACTTTATTGAATTTTATTTTTATTTTTATTCTTATAAAGGAAGCTACCATTAATCACTTTTTTTCATAAGAAAAAGAAATCTGTATCTTGCTATTTATGATGAATCAAAGATACATGACCTAGTTCCCTTTTGTCTTTTTACCAGAAGAAAAATAAATCTGTATCTTATTATTCATGATGAATCAAAGATACATTACATAGTTCATTGAAACCTGATCATACCAAAAACATTTGTTGTATACATAGGCACACTACTGAGCTTGGTCTGAGCTGACCGAAGCAAAACTTTTACAGTGTTACACAAAAATCTAGCTAAAACTAGGCACACTACTGAGCTTGGTCTGAGCAGACCGAAGCAAAAACTTTTAGACTGGTACACAAAAATCTGGCAGAAACCTATGATGGTCTGAGAAGACCTGCTTTACCATCAACATTTGAGATATCTGCATATAACATTAAAATTCTGCCAATGCTTAACCAAAGGGGAAACAAAACTATAACACCAAAAAAGATGGATTTCACAGTTCATCAAGATAAGATCACCACTGGAAACACAAGGTATGTCTTCAGAAAAGTTGGTAGAAGCCCGAGAAATTTCGATCCGTGTCCCTCCATTCCTTACGATGGATTGTAACTGCTTTTAGAAGAAGCCCCTGTTTTGATAGATCATCTGCCATCATATTGTATCTTGTATACATGAAAAAAGATATTTGCTGAAATTGTTGCACAGTTTTCATTACTTTTTATTTCCAGTAAAAGAGATTTAAAGCCTGTAAGTCTGACTTCTTTCTTAGCCAATCTATCATGCATTTGGAGTCACCTCCAACCAAGATCCTGGATAGATTTAATGACTTCGCATTGTAAAGGAGGGCCCATGATGCTATCTGTTTCTCTTTGGTGTTGGTCCCCTGCCCAATCCCCAGAAAAACTTTCAGGAAATAATTATAGGAATGTTTGAGAGGCCACCACCACACTGTCCTCTTTAAGAGCCACCATCAAAAAATGCTATAGGGAAGTCATTGTTCAGTAAATGGGGGTGCTACCACTCTTAACTGTTTAGGCCAGTCTCTAGCTGGATACTCTCTGAATAATGCAACCACTTTAGTTGCTGTTTGAAACATATTGCAGGACCTGCCTTCAAATATGACCTTATTGCGCATGTTCCAGAGGCCCCATGCAACAAAGATGGGAAGGATTTCAAGGTCTTTTTTCTTTGAAGCCCAAAAAAACAAGCATTCCTCATAAGAATTAAAGCTTCCAAAAGTTGTAATTCTGATCTCAGATAGCGCATTCTCCCATAACTCTTTTGCTATCCTACAGTTAATGTCAAATGAAGAGGTTATCTATACTCTCCTCTCCAGAAAGGCACAGACAGCAAACATTTGGCCCACTGAAACCTCTTTTCTGCAAGTTTTCCCAAATCGAGATTATATTTTCAAGAACCAACCATAAAAAAATCCTAAGCTTGAGAGGAAGGTTTCACCTCCAAATCTTGGATGTCCACCATTTTGAAATAAGAGTGCACAGAGAAAATGATATAGCCTCATAAGCAGTAATGGCCTCCACTTTCACTGAGTCTTTGTTCCAAGCCGTTACGAGCTTGTCCTCTTCCTATGTGAGAAAAACCCCATTTTTAGAGAGATTTTCCACAAAATTATCCCATTCTAAAGCAAGGGCTCCTTGCAATTCCATATCCCTTGAGCTAAGCCACTGTCCCTGAGAGCTGCTGAAAGGGAAGGAGCTGTTTGCTTGGGCCAGAAGATATAAGCCTTTCGCATTAAGAAGAGCTACTAGGGAATGACAGAGAATAGAAAGATAAGTTTCCCCCAGAAAAGGATCTTTGCCCAGCCTAACTTGACATCAATTTCCTACCTTCCACACAAGCCATTTGAAAAGCCAATTAAGGATGACATCAGTCCCCTCCATACCGGGGAACCTGTATGCATGCTCTAGAGTTTCTATACCATCTCCCTATCATTTTAGTCTCAAAAGCATTAGTATATCATTCAAGATGATTTCACACATTTTTATTAGTTGCAAGTTTTGCCAAAACAATAGTTTGAGTTTTTAAACAACTTACTTTTAAAGTGTCCACAGATGTGCAGATCATTGTCCCATCCAACATTGCAGCTAGTCCCGACCTAAGCTCAACCTAACTAGGAAAAAAATAACTTTAAAGTGAGAATCACCCATTATCCACCTTTAAGCCACAAGGCTCGATGCCTGTCTGCATGTCTTCAACTTTGTTGATGTTATTTTTGCCAAATATACTTTCTCAACTCTGAACAGGTTATATAAAAAGACATCGAGAGAAATGAATCACATTTAAATACTAAAAACATAAATTATCTTCTATAGATCATCACAATAATAGTAAAATAAGCAAGTACAATTAACAGTAGCTGAATTGAGTTCCAATTCACACATTAGCCACCATTTGTTTTATGTATCTGAATATCCCATGGTTACATTTCTGTGGTTATACAAAAAGCATATAAGACTAATTTTCCATAGAAAACACAACTGTCCTAAAATTTCATCGTTAGGCACTATCATTATCCGCTGAGTGTCTAGGTTAAAGCTCAAAGGAGCTTAAAACAAAAAAGGATGGGCTTCCTTTCGCAAAGATGATCCATCTTATGTTCAGTCAGTTCAAATCAAGAGGCTGACTCTACCTCTAATGACATGGATGAGGAACTTCCTACAGCTCCCCTCCCAGCCTCTGATACAACTTTGAGTTCCAATTGTTGAAGTTGATGGACTACATAAGACATGCGCGGCCTCATGGAAGGAACATGCTGTGTACATGTGTAAACAAGGTCAACCACTTTTTGAATTTGTCCAGCATTTGGAATGTCAGTAATAACCGGGTCTAATAATTCTGTATATCGGTGAGATTGAACAAGGGGTGTAGCCCACTCAAATATACTCTGCCACTCAATGCATTCCCCTGTTTGAGAAGGTTTGCGTCCACTTATAAGTTCAAGTAGCAAAACTCCAAAGCTGTAGACATCACTTTTAGTTGTGAGTTCATTTCGGTAAACAAATTCAGGAGCAAGATATCCATGAGTTCCAGCCATCGCTGTCCTCTCATGCAAGCCCTCCCATGGTACAAATTTGGACAACCCCACACCCAGTATATGTGCCCCAAACTCTTCATCTAAGAGCACATTGTTGGCCCGAATATCTCTGTGTACTACATGAGGTTTGACTTTGTCATGTAGAAACCTGTTTAAAAAATATTATAGAAGTTCAGAACAAATAAATGAATGCTGCATCCTACGTAACAAACCAACATCAACATTTCCCCATCTGGCTATGCATGGCAGTCCAAAGAGGAACTTAGTGATGATTACTCGTATTGATAATGGTAGAAAACTACAACAAAAGCACTGACTTCTAATCCACAACTTACATTAGACCGGTATCAAATACGAGAGCAAATATTGTATGCAATCTCAGAAAATGGTCCTCAAAAGGCGGAAAAGATGGATTGCTAGAAGCCATATATCATATTTACTGAATGCAGAGCACATCAAGATGCTAAAAAAGTTTGTAAAGTGTCAAAAAAACATTCTTCGTGTATCGTAATTATATGCATCATTGAAATGTATCCAGTCTAATGCCTCAAATGCTTTTTCCTTAGTATCACACAGACCTCTAACTATTTCGACAAACTGGTGAGTCAAGAAGGAAGAACATTGGAAAAGAATACATACGCAATGCCTTGAGCAAGTGTAGTCGCAACTCGCATTCGCATCCTCCAATCCAAACTCCTACCTCCTTTTGGCAGGTGATGTAGCCATCTGTCCAAAGGACCGTTGGCTACAAATTCATAAACAATATATCGCTCACCATGTTCATAGCAGCATCCTTTGACAGCCACAAGATTGGGATGACTAAGCCGTGCTATCCTTCTAATTTCAGAAAAAAATTCTTTCTTACTCTGAAAACTAGATTTCTGTAGCTTCTTAACTGCTACCGGTGAACCATCTGGCAGGACACCCCTGTATGTTCCTCCTGTCTTTGCATCTCCTAGGAGTCTATTTCCTTCACTGAAATTTTTTGTGGTCATTCTCAATTCATCATTACTGTACACCCTCCATGAAGGAGGAACAAGAGCAGCAGAAGAAGGGCTGGATATTTTCCTAGATCTCTTGCGCTTTTTGCTTTGCCTGTATGCCAGAAGCCAAATCACCACAGCGAGTGTAGTAGAGAGGATAATACCACTTACAACTGCGAGGACTACAATGTACTCCTTATGACAAGGTCCGTGTTCGCATTTATTCTCTGGTGTAGGGCATACATCAGGAAATGGTCAAGAGAACCTATAGTAAATTAAAATTTAGAAAAAACATGAGGATCAAGGAGCAGAGTCTAAGAAAATAATTGCTTCTCCATTAGATTCTGACCTAAAATAGAACAAAGGATACACAGACTAAAAAAAGTGAAAGCTGAAAACCCTATCCAAAAAATTAAACTCCCATTTACAATCTCAAACCAGAAAACCAGTTCAGTTAGCAGGATAAAGACATTACCTTTGTTTAGCATGCATACAAAGTCATGGGAAGTATTGCATCTATCACCCACTAGAGCAACTTGCCCATTAGTCACTAAAGTGCAAAAGTCAGTCAGGTTGGTGTTGAGGCATGATGAATTTGAACAGTTGAGGGGAGATGGTGCCCCAGGAAAAACAGAGTTATTCCAAAGGGTTCGATGATCGCTCCACTGCCAACTAAAACCTTTTTGAGAGTTAACACCGCGCCCTCCAACCCAGCAACCATTACTGATGTTTCTGCAAAGAGTTTGCACATATTTTAGCTCCTGCACGGATGTCAATGCAGCAAGATGACCACTGTGGGTTTGACAGACTGCCTCTGAATGGTCCCATGAACTTGCATTTGAGATGAGAAGGAAGCAGTTTTTCCTGTTTGGCATGCTGTTCCATCCTGTTGGCAAAGTCTGAAAAAATCTGAAAACTGCAAGTAGATCTGAACACTAAAGCAACAAAGTAATAACTGCAGCAAAATATCTAACAGTTTTAAGAGGACTAACGGCAAAGAGATGAACAATAGTAGTTGCAGTAAAATATCAAGGATTTCAGCCAAAATTAGACCCTAGGTTTGGAGAATATAACTCTTTATGCTGAGAAAAGAAAAGAAAATGTTCCCAAGTAAAATTATCACTAACAGAGCCGGTAATTTCTAAACGTCATATCACCTGCTGGGGAGAGGATTAAAAAGTCATGAATCCTAACGCCTATGGTGACCCTCGATATTTTAGATCCCCTCAAGTTATATCCCTTTCAGTAATAATGAAGATCAATAGAAGCCACTTTCATGAGGATATCTACTGCATTGAAAGATGAAACAGCTTGTTCCCCAAAGTCACCCTGCGCTGATTAGCTTCTATCCAAATCTCATGGTATAAGGCGAACCACATTACAGCAGAAAGGAGGAATGGATTCTCCAGAACAGCAGCAGGAGAGATCAATCAAGTTACAATCGATAAGGCAAGAGTAAATGGGGACCAGGAATGTTGTTAGAAGACAGCAGAGGCGTCTAAATGACCCATCAATCATCATCTATCAAGTGACGCAGGAAAATCAATTATGTGAGTTGATATTGGGTAGAGCTTGGAGATGCTAGAATGCTTGACAGGAGAGAACAAAGAATGCTTGACAGGAGGAAACAGGGAAGCCTTGAAATGGTGTGAAGCCCATGAGAGAGAAACTGCTTCATAACATGATTGTGCTCCAAAACAATAATTGAAACTGGAGTTGATGAGGAGGCCAGAGAAGGAAAACATGGAGAACCTGATCCAAAAAACACTAATCTCGATAAAAGAGAATACATGATGGTCAACAACCATTTGAGAAGACTTCTATATACCAGGGAATCGATGAAACGAACATCAAGCAAATTCAGAGTGACCTTGCCAACAGAAACATTAATCATTTTTTGCTGCCCGAAAGGAGGAGCAAAATAAAAATGAGGAGCCCGTAGACCAGCAGAAGTCTAAGAAAATATTTCTAGTTTTGATAATTTGTCATTCATATCATGTCTGTTTGTAGAATATGGGAGTTTGCTTCTATTTCTAAGTTTTTAACACAATAGAACTCTGCATATAGTTTAAAAGTTTTAAATTCTTTTAATATCAATCCTCCGTGAGGGCTGACAGCCTATTCAGAGACCCTAGCTTTGATCAATACTTGATATAAATTTGGTCTTGGATGGGATGAAATAGTGGAAGACAGATGGGTTTTTTAGTTTGTACTGTGAACATTACCTCTTCTGTGATTATATACGATTAAAATTTTCTTTCCAACAACAGAAAGACATGTCCTACATATCATTTTATGTTATACACAAAATATACTTGTTCGTAAGAAAAATAAACATTTACTATTAACCAAAGTATAGTACAATGGATTTAGTAAATTTTCGTATTCCTTCTTGTTAAGCATAGCAAGGTTTCGGACAAATGTAGGGCTCTTCCAATACATTTAGGGTTTATCATCAAAAGATTCGGCCTCTCTTGTTTTTGATATTCAAGACATCTGATATTTAAAAAGGATGGCGGTTACAGCGCTGCAAGGCATGCAACATTGCAACATTTACCATAGGCTGTATGTAACTACAAAGTCGGCAGCAACAGAGTTTGAGAAGTTGACTAAAAAGAAAGCAAAACAGATTGCTTCGTAGGAAGGAAAGCATTTCAGTGCAGACAGATCTTTGATGGCTCAATCGATAACGCGACCTCTTAGATAGATTTTCTCTCAAGAGTAAATAAAATAAAACAAACAAACAAATATATTTCTTTTACACAATAATAATATATATGTTACCCCACGTCTAGATGCTTATAAACTCTGGATTTAAAAAAAAAAAAAAAACACATATTTCTTTTACACAATAACACATGACAATTGCTTTTACCAAGTCTAGATGCTTCTAAACTCTGAATCAAAATAACTAAATAAATAAATAAAAGAAAGCAAAACACATGACAACTACATTTACCAAGTCCAGATGGTTATAAACTTAGATAAAAAAATAAAATAAAATAACGAAAACACAGCCGTGTATGTAACGCAAAACACAGTACAACTACTCAGTGAAAAGAAAAGAATGGCGAAAATAACCTTCCGTATTAGCGAAAACTCCCCACAGCGGGTAACGCAGTGACAATATCCACCACAGGGCCAGTACTACATACGGCTGCTGCATGACTCTGCTGTAAATTTCTTCACCTCTTTGTTTCAATTGCCTGATTTCCCCTCGCGGACGAGACTCGATCCTTCGTCCCGCTAAATCATCCACGGATTCACACTCCAAGCCTCATCATCAGCCTCGCCCCCTCGGGTCCTCGAGTAAGCTCGAACTCAACCCTATGCAGCAGCCTCCTCAGGCTTTAAAACCCTTGACAGACATCCAACCCGCATTGTGTCGCATTGTGTTATGAGCCTCGCCCCCTCCCGTCCGCCAGCAAGCTCAAACTCGACCCTACACAGCAGCCTCCTCAGGTTTTAAACCCCCTAACAGACATCCAACCCGTAGATTCGAACCCACGACCTGCACTAAATACACAGCGCTGACAAGTTGATAGGACTCAGAAAACTTATATGACGAATTTGGTGAAAAATTTAATGATAGCAAGAAAATAGCTGTACTGAGATGGCAAAAGTCCAGACAAGCACAATAGTCAACATTGTAATTTTTTGGGCAAATTATCACTGGAATTGGATTCTAAAATTCTCGTTGGTGACCTTTAGTGTTGTGACTGTAACAATAAATTTAGTCTTAGGACAATTTCTTATTACATTTTTAACATTGACATTTATCTAAAATTGATGTATAAATAAAAAATATATTATGAATTATTTTAATAAACTTAAAATAACAATATATATAAAAAATTAAATATTTATTAATATTATTAATAATGATGATGATTAATGTTCACTAAAACTTATACAATTTACAGATTTTTTTTTCAATATTATATTTTTAGGCTTAAAAAGAAGTGAGAGAAGCATTCTAAAATACTAGTTTTCCAAATTTAAAAGATAAAAAGATTATAAGATGGATAATTTAAGAGGTTGATTTTCATCTTCTACCTTCTTAGGATTGCATGTGACAAACTCTTTTATCTCATGATAAAGATTGAGAAATAATTTTGCTTTTGAAGATTGGGATTGATCGGCTTCTTATAATATTGTAGTTTCTTTTTTCCCTATAATTCTTTATTTCCCCAAAATTTTTCCTTAAATTTGGAAGTAATAATATTTTTAATAGTTTTCAATTTTGCAAGATGATCTCCTCCTTTATTCCCCATTGTGCCAACCATGATTGAGCCTTTCTATGCCACCCTCCCTTGAGCCGAAGGTGGGAAATTTAGATATAGTTGGAAGCAATTTTAGGAAACCCCTTTTGGCATCCATGTTGTATAACTTCATTTTATACATAAGATACCTAATCATAGCCATGCTTTCAATGTGGGAAATACTTTCTTTAATTAGGATGATAGAGTAGGGAGTATTTCCTTTAATCTTGTGATAGTATATTATAAATTGCTTTTGGATCTGTTCAATCTTCTTGTGTGACTCTTTCGATATACTACAACCTCAAACCTTACATCCATATAAAATAATAAGAGTGATAAAAGTCTCAAAGAAGAGCTCTTTTTGATCTCAAATCCAAAGATCTGTCGACTTACAATTGCTTTCAAGTCCAAAGTCAACTTTCCAACCTCCATTTATCATGTTCTTAATGTTATATTTCAAATTGAGCTTATGACAAATGTTGATTTCTCAATATCTATATGAAGGAACTTCCTCCAAGGAGCCTTTCTCATAAATGAAAGTATTATAGGTTATCTTTTTGGATTCAATTATCATAACTTTAGTTTTGTTGATATTTACAGTCATATCCATCCTGGAGCAGAAATCTTAGAGAATTTTGAGTTGTTTGCCAAGATCATAATAGATCCTTGCTAAAAGAACAATATTGTCAACATAAAATAGGAGTTATCACTATACTAGTGAGCATGGCATCTGTTGTCACTCAAATTGTACAGGGACTATGACAATGACCTAGGTCGGGGGCTGTCACTCTGATCCCCGACCTCTTTGTTCTAGTTGTCTCCCAACAACAGGCTATGGGGGTAGTCCCTATGGAAATGTGAGGATGAAGGACAAGTTGGAAACTAACGAGTCCAGGAGACACAATTGAGTGGCCTAGCTACTTGGTTAATTCAAGTAAGATTTAAGGATTAGATTAAATTTAAATGTGAGACTAGTGCCTTATGAAGTCAACTTCTTGCTTATTACCAATTAAATGCCAAGAAACTGGATGTACAATCGTTGCTTGAATGTGTCACTAACCTATATGCTATGCAAATCCTAAGACTTAGGTGTGATGCAAGAATGTTGGTTACTTTTAGTTATATGCCTATTCTAAGTATGACCTTCCTCTTAACTGTTTTGGAACCAGTCTTTAGAGTAAGTTGTGGGATGGAAGCCAATGGGAAGCAAACAAAGGCTTGATTAATGATACCTCCCCCTATGTTCCAACCACCTGATGCCTCTGATGCTGTAGAGATTGTGGCTTTGACAACTGCAAGGTCATTGTGTTAACCATTAGAAAGGTGTTGAATCCTTCAAGCTAAATTGAGAAAGGGTGGCCCTAAATGTCTATCGACCAAGCTTATGCTTGGAGGTATGTTATTAATGCAACTAGACTTAGAATGATTGTACAAGGATTATGAGTTATTCTTAGATTAAGGTTGCTTAATGTTTAAGTACTTTAGTTATGATTAACTTCTATGACAAGAATACTGAACAATCTTATCACCAAGAATGTGATAAATTATCAAGTGCCAATATTAAACAATAGATCAATCCAAAGGTAAACTTATCTTCCACAAGATGCTTAACAAATAATAATAATTTGGAACACTTATCCAATTCAACAACAATGACAATTACTTGAGACAATTTAGAATATTCCAAGATATTTCAATAGAGTAAATGTCAATGATGATCTTGCACCAATATTAAGAGATGCTCACTTAGAATGATTCACCACCATAGACATTTCACAACTAATAACTCTCTTAAGATGTCATTTCTTAAGATAGACAATAAAATTTTCTAAGCTTCTTAAGATATGATGGCAAAGAAAGATTATGTGTTTACTTTATAGCAATGTTCAATTAGATGTTTAACACAATAATGCCAATTAGATGTCAAAATACCCAAGAGAGAGAGATACTTCAATGTTGTTATGTAGAATTCTTCTTGAAGGTGTACGAAAAGAAGCTACTTTAGGCTGTGGATGACAAACAACCCTAACAGTAAAAATGGTTGTTAAACAGTGTAGATCTGCAATAAATGATAAAAACAAAACCTGCCAAAGCCCTGATCTATGCAACAAAAATAGTTAAACAACAAAATGGAATAAGAAAATAAGCTTAAGTAACTCCAATAATCCAATGGAAACCAGATATATAAAGAATATATTTTACTAAATGACACCTGTGAAGGGAACAAATGATGTTACAAGTCCCCCTCTATGGGATGGGTTCTTGGCTATCCTCAATGTCTTAAGCTTTTGTAGAGTCTCTCTGCTCTATAATGTGTAAAACCCAGCAAACAAAAATGTTTGAGCTCCATGAGAACTCAAATGGAAAAGAAAAATGGCATGCGACAATGATAATAATCAAAATTACAACAATGAGTGCAACATTGAAAATGATCAAAAGTAAAGAATGAATGTAAAACCCTTTTATTTATAACAAAATATTAAGTTATTCTCGAATAATGGGAAATAATAAAATATTATTAACCATATTCTAAAATTAACCATTTGGAATATTTTATTATATTTGGTTGGAGGGAAAAAATATTTAAATTGGTTAAATACTTTTATTTGGAAATAATAAATAAATAAATGATTTATTTATCATCTCAAGAAATATGGTTAAGGAATAACAAATAATGATTTATTTAAGTATTTCAAGGGGATTTAGTCAAACTTGACAAGGAATAATAAATAATTAGTGATTAATTAATTATTCCTATAGAAAAATAAGATAATTAATGATTTATCTATTTATTTCTCATAACTGGGTCAAATATGACAAGGAATATTAGTTAAAAAATGATTTAATTAATTATTCCTAGAAGATAATTAAATAAATAGTGATTTATTTAATTATTCTTCACAGGTTTAACCAGAAATAACTTAACAAATGTGGTTTATTAGGTAATTTCTTATAGTGAAAGCAATTTTACTATGGAAAAATTGGCCCTACATGGTGTACTTCGGTCCATCTAGTAAATTATGGCTAGATGATCAATTTTTGGTGAGAACAAATTGCCCCCCAATTACGAGTGTTAGGAGCAAAACATATGGCTGAAGTACGTTGTAAGGACACAATCACTAGACAACGAAGTGGAGTCAAAGAGAGAGAGAGAGACCAATGGAGTTGAAGCGACAGAGTATAGTGACAGAGGGGGCAAGACCAATGTAAGTCTCCTTTTATGTTGTGGTACCAGATCTTAGTGAGGTGGGGGAGGCATACCTATACCTGCTGAGATAACTTAGTACAAAAATAATAATGCACACAGAAAAATGAAGCTGAGTAATAAAGTACATGCTGAATGGTACATGACATGCTGGCATAAATGAGCCAGAAAATAACACAATGTGTCTCATATACATAATGTGCCTGGAAAAGCATGAGCCATGACTTAATACAATAGCATCTGAGTACATGAGATATAATGGCCCTTCCCTAAAAAAATGGGTGGGAGGGAGGGTATAACAACCAAAGAAGCCCTACTGAATAGGAAAGGGCTCTGCAAAACTGAATGGATCATTTGAAGGAGACATGCATGTCATGAGTGCTGCGAGTGGTAGGAACACCCATCAAATTTGTGGAACTGCATTTTAGGTTGTAGCATAATATGAAGTCATTCGGGCATGTGGGGGGCTACCTGAAGGGCCACCCCCTCATGAGGTCTGGAACATCTCTCACACACCTAGGAATCATTGGTATAATTTGTTGCATCACTGGACCATCAAGTGTATGAATCACGAGCATGAAACAATCAAGTCAAAGGGCAATGAGGATTCCCTTTGCTTGATCCAAGGCACCAAACAAGAGTGGAAGCTAGAACCAAGATACACAACCCTCTAGGCCATTCTTCCGAAATAGATGTGTTGATGTCGATAGAATAGGGCCTGCCATAGGTGAGGCAATGAGGATCCTCAACTAAGGCATGAGGGAAAATAGTAATGTGACTTATGGAATGACACCAGGGAAAGTAGGGAAAATGAGACTGAGGGACAAATAGATGACTTCCCTTGTTAGAGCATGAAGTGCATGGTTGACCTAGCAACGACTGACTTGACTCCGAAGGGGATGGGGGACAATACGACTGAAGGTCAAAATGGGCAACACAGGATGAATGATATGAAAATATGTATGGAATACTATGACATGATATAATGAGATGTGAAACAAACTCCATGGATGCAAAGATGACTCATCACAGATGCTCTGAACAAGGGTGACTCGATGATGCTGCCACACAAAATAGGCCCAATGGGGACCATGAAAACATGAGAAAATGATGGTTGCTCATGACGAAAATCAGCACGTGAGACAAAAAGCGCTAAGGGAAGGTGGTCCCTAAAGCACAAGCGTCACATATGAAGAAATTCGATTTTGAGAGACTAACGAAGTGACCCTTCTTGGAAAAATGGCCAGGGAAAATTTTAAGGATGGAAATTTATCTTAAAGTTTAGAAACCTTGGCGAATCCCAGTAGTCCATAATATGAAATCTATAAAATGTTTGGAGATATTTGTAAAAATATTTAAATTTATAATATTTTTATATAGTTTATATAATTTTTTGGTGATTTTTAGGGTAAACTAATTTCATTCTATAAAATTTGGGCGAATCATTTTTAGAAAAAAATGGAAATTAGCGAATCTTTTTTTGGAAAAATTATAGAAAATTAGCCCATGGGCGAATATTAGCCCCTAAAATTTTCCCTTAAAATGGCTTCCAGGTGAAGCGTCAAATCATCACACACTAAGAAAGACCCATTATAATACTTGATGAGAGCTTTCTAATGGTGTTGATGGTTCATCAAACTGAATTATTGTTTGGTCGCAATGTGCGACAGAAAAACTGTGGGTTTTCCTATAAAAGGGTGTTTTCCCTCCAATTTGAAGGAGGAGAAGACCCTAAATCTTGTGCAAATCGTAGGGGACAAACTGACCATCGAAATTGGGGTCTGTGACTTTCAGGAAAGTGGCCTTACTTGTCTAAATATGACCTTAATGCTTCTTGGAATGATGGTTCCTGGTGAAGAATTAAGGGAAGAGGAAAACGAGAATGAACTACTAGAGGGGGTCTACAATCATCCTTACCCACTAAGTCAAACATGGGGACTATGTGGTAAAGGTGGTATGACATAGAGTAGAATATTTGAAGATATGGCATCAAACGTCTATGATATGTGATGTGAATATGGCTTACGGGAGAGGCTAGTAGGACAAACTATCCAAGGAATGGGAGGATAATCGACCATACCTAGATCCGATGGGATCTAGGTTGAGACTTATGTTAATCAATTGAGAAGATGGCCAGGGGAAAACCATCATGCCCCCATGCATGTGATACAGCTCGCAAGCATATGTGATGGAGGGGATTGATCTGGGATACAAAGGTGGGAATGATGCCCCCTAATAGGAGGAGTTTGTGGAGTGCCATTGTGTTTCGAGTACTCAAAAAAGGGATTCAAGCATCTCGGCCCAACTTGGCACGAGATCCTCCAAAGGATGATAAGGAGATGTATGGGCCTATGTGCACCCTAGTGTGTTATGGGCGTACCAGATGTATTTAGAGTGGTGGACTCCAAACACATTTGTTTTTATATGCCGATACATAATGTGGTTATGCATCTATTATATGACGATTATGGTTTGCCATTTGTTTTAGTTATGGTTGTCCTCTGTGGTATACATGTGATAAATCCCATCTAAAATGTTATTTGTAATGGTATCTACATATTTATTTTGGGCTATAAGAAAAAATAAAAATAAAAAAATAAATGGTAAAACATAACGAAAAAAAAATGTGTATATAACGCAACACACAACACAAAGTGAAAATAAAAGGAAGGTGAAAATAACCTTTTGTATTCGCCAAAACTCCCCAGGTGACCCAACAACAATATCCACCATAGGGCCAGTATTACATACGACCGTTGCATGACTCTGCTACAAATTTCTTCACCTCTTTGTTTCAACTGCCTGATTTCCCCTCGTGGACAAGACTTGATCCTTCGTCCTGTTAAATCATCCATGGATTCACACTCTAGGCCTCATCATTAGTTTTGCCCCCTCGCGTCCCCCAATAAGCTTAAACTCAACCCTACGCAGTAGTCTCCTCATGTTTTAAACCCCCCGATAGACATCCAACCTGCATTGTGTTATGAGCCTCACCCCCTCTCATCCATCAACAAGCTTGAACTTGACCCTACGCAACAACCTCCTCAGGTTTTAAACCCCCTAACAGACATCCAACCCGTAGATTCAAACTCGCGACTTACACTAAATACACAACGCTGACAAATTGATACGACTCATAAAATTTATATGACGGATTTGGTGAAAAAATTAATGATAGCAAAAAAATAGGTGTATAGAGATGGATAAAGTCTAGACAAGCACAATTGTAAATATTGTAATTTTTTGGGCAAATTATCACTGGAATTGGATTTGAAAATTCTCTTTGGTGACCTTTAGTGTTGTCAAAATTTCATTTTGACTTATTTCGTAAACTCAAATTTCATTGACTCTATAAATAAATTTAGTCTTCAAACAATTTCTTAACATTAACATTTATCTAAAATTGATGTATAATTAAAAAAATATATTATAATTATTTAAATAAATTTAAAATAACAATATTAAAAAAATGTAATATATATTAATATTATTAATAATGCTGATGATTAATGTTTACTAAAATTTATATGATTTACAGAATCTTAAGAAGACAAGATTAATCATTTTTTTTCAATATTGTACTTTTATACTTAAAAAGAAGTGAGAGAAGCATTTCAAATCACTAGTTTTGCAGAGTTAAAAGGTCAAAAAGGTCATAAGATGGTTAATTTAAGAGGCTGATTTTCATCTTCTATCCTCTTAGGATTGCATATGTGACAAATTTGTTTATCCCATGATAAAGATGGAGGGATAATTTTTCTTTTTAAGATTGGGATTGATGACCTCCTTATAATATTGTAGTTTCTTTTTTTCCCTATAACTCTTTATTTCCCCATTTTTTCTCTTTGAATTTGGAAGTAATAATATTTTTAATATATTTGGATTATGCAAGATGATCTCATCCTTTATTCTCCATTGGGCCAACCAATATTGAGCATCTCTATGCCACTCTCCCTTGAGCCGAAGGTGAGAAGTTTAGATAGACTCTAGAAGCAATTTTAGGAAACGTCTTTGGTGTCCATGTTGTATAACTTCTTTTTATACATAAGATACCTAGTCATAACCATGATTTCAATGTGGGAAAGGTTTTCTTTAATTAGGATGATAGAGTAGGGAATATTTCCTTTAATCTTGAGGTTGTATGTTATAAATTGCTTTTGAATTTGTTCAATCTTCTTGTGTGACTCTTTGGATATACTACAACCCCAAACCTCACATCCATGTAAAATAATAGGAGTAACAAGAGTCTTTTTTATCTCAAATCCAAAGCTCTGTCGACTTACAATTACTTTCAAGTCCAAAGTAAACTTTCCAACCTCCATTTATCCTTTCCTTAATGCTATAATTCAAATTGAGCTTATGACAGACGTTGATTTCTCAATATTTATACGAAGGAACTTCATCCAAGGAGCCTTTCTCATAATTGAAAGTATCATAGGTTATCTTTTTGGATTTAATTATCATTACTTTAGTTTTGTCGATATTTATAGTCATAACCATCCTGGAGCAGAAATCTTAGAGAATTTTGAGTTGTTTGGCAAGATCACAATGGATCCTTGCTAAAAGAACAATATGGTCAGCATAAAATATGAGATTTATGACCATACTAGTGAGCATGGGGCCAACGCAACCTGTATTTTCCAAACACCCTTCTAGCTTATCAATGTATATGACAAAAAGGGTAGGGGATAAGGGACACTCTTGCTTGAATCCAATATTGCATTTAATTTCTTCTGACCAACCTTTACTGGTCCTAAGCTTGGTAATAACATTCTCGTCAAACCTTGTCACAACAATCTCGACTTCAGAAGGACCATTATCTCTTGTAGCCTCTTTCATAGCTCTTTATTAAGAATTTTGACAAAAAAAAATTAAAGTCAACAAAACAACAAAAGATACCAATTTTATTATTGTGGTGTTCCTCTATAATTATACTAAGAGTAATAGGATTGTCCATGATTGAAAGATATCTCCTAAACTTAGCTTGGTCACTAGTTCTTTTACCATGGCTTTCATGCCAAAGGCTAATCTTCTTTTCCAAAATAAACCCATACAACTTGGCTAAAATGTGGGTAATCATACTATTCCTATAATTAGAGGGAATGCTTTTATCCCCTCTCTTAAAAATAGGCACAATAAGGTTGTGCATCCAAGGCTAAAGGAAGCCTCACTTCACTGCTAATTTAAAGAGCTTGTGTATGTGCAAGATGATAATAGATTCTCCCATGTTAAAAATTTCAGCTTTGTAGCTTTCAATGTCTTTAGCTTTCCTATTACCAAGTTGTTTAACCCCAAACTCAATGTCTTCCAAAAAAAAAATATCATCATCTATAGAGGCATTCAAAATAGTTTCCATGGTGTTAACCTTTTATAAAAGCTTTTAAGATAAATATTTCAGTTTCTTCAATAGAAATCAAATGATTTTATTAAAAAAATAAATAAAATAAAAATATTCAATCTTTTTAAAAAATATTATAAATTTTACTATTAATAGTAATTATATATAATTCTTAAATAATTAATAGTTAATATTATAAAATATAATATTTGATTAATAGTCAAGTGAGTTATTCTGAGTGGTTGGGTGTTGATTTATCCCCAATATTATTTTTGAAATGAGGGGTCTTGCTAACATTAAGATTATAAACTATTACATAATATATGTATTATAAATTTAGCATATCACTTCTAGGGAATGAATCTAAATAAAGAGGGTAGCAATTATTTTTCCAAATCACTTAAAACTAATGCAATCATATCAATTAAATGGTAACATTTTTTTTTCCAAATCACTAAACTAATGCAATTATATCAATTAAATGGTTGGTAAGCATTCATAGACATCAATCCATAACCACTGTCAAATCATGTATTTCATGATACAAAGTCACATTGCTAATATATATGTGTGAAAAATATATACATTTAAGAAACATGGAACAAGACTCATAACCATGGAGATTTGCCTCCACTGAGATTTTTAATTTGTAAATAGAATTTGTTAGGATACCATGGGAAATACTATGGCTTATCAGTCTCACATGCACCAAAAAATCATTATCTTACTTGAAATTGTATTCACGGATAAAGACTAGTATATTATTATATAATACTATATATATATACTATATATATATACTATAATATATATATAATATTATGAATATATATATATATATATTTATAGTACTAGTATATATTTAACCACCGACTTCTTTAATTTTGTAAATAGGTTTTGGATACCGATACCTTGGGCCACAAATACCATGGTTTATCAATACCACCATACCCAAAGAAAACATAACTTATTTCATATGACACTGCGTTTATGTGATTTTTTGTAATTTAATAAATTTAATTAAAATGGCAAAAAAAAAAGAAATACTTTGAAAATAAATCCCAACTTTTGATTTGCGTATACTATTAAGAATATTCTAAAATATTATCTGGAGGTTAAATCCCCACCATCTAGAGATGTTGTAATGTTTAACATTTTGACTTGGTCAACATAAAATAAAATAAAAATAAGATAAAATAAAAACATCCAACAGGAATATAATAGAGATGTTGTATTGTTTATTTAACTTTTTAACTAGGTCAAAATAAAATGAAGATAAAAATAAAACTAAACTAAAATAATAAAATAAGATAAAGTGAAAATATAAATTGATAATTATAATAATTATTATTATTTATGATTAATTGCCTATTTAACTTTTTAACTAGGTCAAAATAAATGAAGATTAAAAATAAATAAATAAAAAAGAAATAAAGATAAATGAAAACATAAATTTATTATTATTATATTATTACAAACGACCCTAGATCCATCTTAACTCTAGTTCTACGAAGGGTGGAGAGGGATTAAATCTATGTAACTTCTTTGCAAATAAAAAAGAGATTTGATCTCTATTGAGGCTTGGTATATATGGAGTTAAGATGGATATAGGCTGATTAAATTAAAATTCTTGGAATCTTATTCCAAAATGGACATGCACCTATGGACATAAAAAACAAATATAAAAATATGAATAAAAACCAATGAAATATTTTTTCAACACATTAAAGTAAATACTTAAAAGTGTTAATGGGTTAAGTTATTAAACTTTCATGTTTACTAAAAATTTGAACGAAAACATACATATATGAAATGTTATTCATATCCACAAATGTAAAGTGAATATTACTAAGTTTTTTTTATTTAAATAAGATTTAAGAAATTAGATAAATATAAATATACAATCTAGGCACAACAAAAGTCAAGAATTACATTAAAATTTGTCAAGGGGATGAAGTCTATAGTAGAGCTATAGGTCTAAGTTTTGTGAAGTAGAACAACTAAATAGGACCAAAATTTTGGCTCGAGCTAGAAACACCTCAAAACAAAGTCCAAAAGTATGTTAAGATTTGCCTAGAGGTTGAATTCTATATTAGAGTTATGAGCTTGAGTCTTGTGAAGTATAATAACTGAACATGATCAAAATTTTGGCTTCATACTATGAAAAGTAGAAAAAAACTCAAAAAAACACAAGATTTGGCTTGCATTAGAACTCGTTTGGAGAGAAATTATCCCAACCCTAGGGGAGGGGGGCCTAGGAAGTACATTCATATCTAAATCTCGAGAAGAGGAGTTGGTTGAGTGTGCAAAGATCTCTAAAAGTAGGGGAGGATGTTGGCCACCAATCATCAAGTCCTCCATCTAAAGCCTTAGAGCATTAGTCTCATCCTCAATCTTTTGAATCTAATGCCTTTGGTCAATGATAATTTCCATAGTTGATGCCTAGTCAAAGGCCAATTGAACTTGTATTTGGAGCTAGTTGATTTCTTGTTGCATCTATGTTATTTACTTTGCTTAGCTACTAGAGAGGTCTTGGTTAGCTATATATGTTTTGTTAGAAATTTCCACCATTAATTCCACCACTTGGGGGAGTTCAAGGATGAATCACAGAAAGAAGAGCAACCAACCCAAAACTAGATCACACCTACAAATTCCAAGAACCATGTAGAGAAAAAACCTATGGGCTAGAGTACAACATTGAGAAGTTTCCAAAGTACAACAACAATAATGACCTAAGATCTATTGCATCAACCCGACAGAGATAAATAATGTCCACACATCACTGTTAGTATACAAGAGAACCCATTCGTCCCTTGGAGCCAATGTCCATAGAGGAGATCGCCCAAACTATAGTAAAAATTCAAGCATGATTTTGAGAAAATTTGACAGAAATTTTTGAAAATATGGGCTATAACTGTCAAGCTTAAGGAATTGTGGTAACCCATAAGGTTTTGATGGTGTTGAATACATTTCCACCATCAAAAAAATAATTTAAACATTCCCACAATAGGATATATTGAAAAAAATTGTCGAATTGCAACAAGAAATTCATTGTTCAAGTGAAATTATGGCCTAGTTAGATAACGTCGAGTTGAGATTGATTGTAAAATTTGTGGTAAGGATAGGCAGGAGCTAGGGGCGCTAAGTAACCATGACAAAATCCAAAATCCATGACAAAGTTGGAGAGTGAGGTGACCTGAAACAATGATATTCCACAAGACTTATTTAGGCAAGCAACAATTTCGCTTGGAAGGCGATTTTCTTGTTGACTTCTTGTGAATTTGTTTTCAAAGGAATGAAACTGGGAGTGTTTGAATCATTTTGTTTATTGCGGATTCAACACCCTCAATAATTCTTAGAACACCTAAAATTTTGAAACTTGATAGTTGTAACCTATATTTCCAAAAAATTCCATCGAATTTCATCAAAATCATGTCGAAAAAACAATTCTTTTCCAGCGAAATGACTGATTGTTTAGGCTACACTTAAACTATAAACTTTGAATTTCTCATGGGGTTGTGCCACTATATCTTCTGTGCAAACTCTTGATTTAACTCCATGATGATCCTAGTTGGCATGGTCAAGGGATGGGTTGAAAGGAACCAAGACCATTTGAAACAATAGTTCCTTTTTGGTGCTCAGTGGCTTGGTTTACAAGTGTGTTTGCATGTTTATTATTTTTCCTTAACACATGGTGAGCTTGAACTTCTTAGAAATGACATAAAATCTACTAGATTCTTTTGAAGAGGACTTGACCAGGAGCTCAAAATTTGCCAAAAATTCAAGTTGTTAGAATGATGTGGAACCTAAATGACCACTTAGTGCTTGTCATCCTAAATCCGGTGCAACTTGTTTCGCACAAAACGAACATTGTATACTCCCAGAAACATGATCTGTTTACCTTGTCAAACAGGTAAATATTTTGCAGGTGGTTGATTGGGATGCTGACTGGGCATTCGTACTACCTAGGTGGCAAGAGGAATATTCTTAGAATATTCCTAGAATATTCTCAAAATATTATGTTTGTTTGGCGAAGTCCTATTGGTCCATGTGTTTGGGTACGGGCCAATCAGGAGGTGACACATGGCTAAGCTGGAGGCCGCCACCTATCCTCCTAATGGTCATTTAAAATTTTTGTATGGCAAGATAGGTCGAAGGTTGAGCTTGACCCCGCAACCTCCCATAGCACACAATAAAGCTTTACCAATCTGCCTATGCATTACAACTTAATATATAATGGAAGCTGGTTTGTATTAAGGTTTACCAATCGCCAGTTTGTGGGGCGGGCAGACTTAACTGCCCCCCATGTGAACACACAAATAGTTGATCGTGATAGTTAATGTAACCGCCATTGCGGCCACTAGACAAGCGCCATGTGACCGCTCCTCCTAAACCGTTAACATTCACCAGACCGTCGGAGGGAGGGGAACTAGCCCCTGGGCGCATGGCCCCCATATGACCCAATTTTTGGTTCTAAGGCCTCAGAGGCCAAATTAATGATCCTACAAATCCACCTAAAATCTGGGGAATTTGTTGCTCCATTAGAAAAGAATGGAGCGAATTTGTAGGATGATGCTAGATTTGGTGCAAATTGTGGAGCGAATAGTGGAGAAAGTAGGAGAGGTCATAAATTCTCTAGTTTTTGACCAAATTGGATGCAAAAAGAGGCTAGGTAATCATTTATGGACATTCTGGGCTCATTGGAGCAGGTTTCAGGATCAAAGGAGCACTTCTAGATAGGATTTTTGCAAATTGAAGCCTATGGGTGTAATGGTCAACCAAAGAGTTGATTCAGTTTATGGAGGAGTTTGAACATGGAGATGACCTTGCAAGGGTTTTCCAGCCTCCATGTTCTTTCTGCAACAACCATTACATCAGTGTTGTAGCTTTTATTCCTTTTTTTCTCTATATGTGTTTTGGAGAAGAGACTTGTTTATGTACTTATAGTGGATTATGATACTGTTTATGCTCTTTGAAGTTGGAGTATGGGGTCTTGGTGTAAGATGCCAATGTTTGCTGAAGGTTTACATGTTTGACTGTAGGTTAACATGTACATGGAGTGAGAACTATTGTAGAATTTGTTTCTTTGAAGGAGAAACTAACCATTCCATTTCAACAGTTTATGTACTCTTATTTTTCTAGACATTGAGCATAATGAGAAGGGTTCATGCCTTTAGAATTGATCCAAGGAGATGTAGCCCAAGAGGGGCGAACTCCTTTAACAATGGTTTTTGTAGTATTGATTGATGCATACTTCCATTCATTGTTTTGATTTCATGTTTAAAGTTTTTCATGAAATTAACTTGAGAAAACACACATAAAAACTCATGTTTTTACTTCCTATTTTGGAGTACAAACCTCAAGCACATTTTTATATTCTGATGAGGATCTTATAACAAAAATCTAATATTCCAAATTTAGATACGACGCTGGAAGTTCATATGAAGATTTTGAATTATAAGCATTGGATCTTTTATAATGATTAATTTGTTGTTGTTGAGGTCTTATTCCTTGATATAATGCATGTGTCTAGTCCTGGTTATTTGTCATCAACCCAAAATCCAAGAAAAAACCAATCATTCATATCCTTGTACGTCTAGTAGCACTCTACATCCCCTGCACTTGTCACACCTATTTATGTATTTGTTTTATAGTGATGTTTTAAATAAATATACATTTTAATTTTTTTATTTTGTTTTGTTTTGTTTGCTAGATTATGTGAGTCCTGAGATGACTAGCACACCTAACCTATGGCTTGAGTAGCCACGACCTAGGGGTATCTAAGTTGTCAAAATCACCTGGGGATTGTACCCAACTTGGGCCACACTAATCGTTAGCTTGACTGTATTTTTTTCCATGGAATTTCGAACCAGTGACCTTCACATCATGGAGTGCCTTAATAGAACACCTTGTCACTGTCTACTCTAGCCCTGTGAACTTAATTTTTTATTTATTAATTAATTATGATTTAAAATTGAATTGTCATTATATATATATTATATACATAATTATTAATTGAATTATAATTAATTTATTTATTTATGTTTTTTTAAACAACAAATTAGTAGGGGAGGGAGGCCATTAGTTGCGCGACCTCCCTAAGCGGACATTTTTAGACACCTAGCAGGCCACATTAGTTGTAGGACATGTGCCCATGTGGCATTGCCATATGTCTACTTCAATGCATTCAAGTTACCTTAGTCACATATCGTGGTTTAGGGTTTCATTGTGGGCGACTTCTGGAGGGTGTTTGTCTCCTCGTTCATTCTTTATCGGGCTTGAAACTTAGGAATTCTGCTCCATCGGTTCCTATGTCTATGGTGTCCATTTCTTGCACGTAATGGGGTGTTGTTTGGCCATGGAGGTGGGGTGTGGGTGCAAAATGGAGTTTTAGTTCTTGGGTGGCATGACATTGTTGCAATTTTTGATGTCTTGCATTATGGTTCAACTTTGGAGGGAACATTGTTGCAATTCACTCACTCGCTTGACCCTTTTCGACCCAGCACTAGACGTAGTAGTTGACTCGTTGCAACATGTGTTTGGAGGTTGGAGGCAATGGTTTCGTCATTATCTGATAGGATTCTTCTTCCTTCCAGCCATAACTGCAATTGTGTTTGTCAACACATCAATTTACTCAATATTCACATTATTCTTCTTATCGAATTCTTGTGAGGGTTCTATGCTTCTTAAACTCTATGGCTTATGTGCATTATCTGATTTTATCTAATTAAACTTCATGGAATCCATGCTTGATAAACTATGTGGATTTTGTGTTATCAATTTTTTTGGGGGGCTTTTTGGGATTTGGGGTTTTTCAATGGATTTTTTGGATTTAACTATGTGGCTTATGTGATTACTTAGGTTCCAAATAACTTAGGGGTTTTTCACTGGTTAAAGGATTTTTTGGGATTTTGGGGATTTGGGGATTTTTTGTGGCTTCTGTGGATTTAACAATGTGACTTATGTGATAACCTAGGTTCTAGATAACTTAGGGATTTTTCATTGGTTAAAGGGTTTTTTGGGATTTTGGGGATTTAGGGTTTTTTTTGTGGCTTTTGTGATAATTATGTGGCTTCTATAAATTATATGTGGTTTTTATGTGGATTTTGTGGATTTCATTATGTGGCTTGTGTTGGCCCCCGATTCACTGTGGAAGTTTGCGTTGTGTTGGCCCCTGATTCATTGTGGAAGGTTGTGTTGTGTTGGCCCATGATTCACTGTCGAAGGTTGCGTTGTATTGGCCCCTGATTCACTATGGAAGGTTGTGTATTTGAGTTTGCTAGTTTTTTCCAAAGCTAACATGCCTTCAACCTAGAAGTTGACACTACGAACCTAATTTTGATTATCCCTACCACAAGTTATGTTTTTTGCACCATAAAAGCATCTCCTATATATTGATGTATGGAAATGTACTTGGGGATTTTGGTCCTCATTATAATGAAATGCTGCCAGAATTTCATTTGAGTGGATAATGAGTTTGTCTACCATGGATACATCTACATTATTTGTGTTCATACTTCATGCATTTGTTTGAAATGTATGGTAAGATATTGTTTTTGTGTTACTAGTGAACATATACAATTGTATTATATGCTAGTTGGTGATGGTTTGATTGGGATTGTAGAAATAGTTAATAAATCCATTCATGCATTTTTGTTGGAAATAGAAAGCTTAGAATAATATGTGGCTCTTTACAATTTATCTAGTGGAGTTATGAGCCTTACCTTATATGCTTTTCTTTTGCCCCTACCTAGCTAGCTTTAAATAGAATTCTTATTCTATTATAAGCTTTTATTTCTTGTATTTCTACCCTACCTTCTTATACTGTTGGAAATATTCTTGTTCTTACTAAAGCATTGGCAGTTATTTATTTACAGTCATAGAGTTTGTCTTTCCCTACCTTATAGAGCTAGAATAGAAAGTTGGCAGTAATATAAGTACTCTCCCCTTACTTATTTGGTTCAGAAGAGTCCTCATTGTAATGAAATGATGCCATAATTACATTGAGTGGACAATGACTTTGTCTACCATGTATACATCAACATTATTTCTGTTCATACTTCATGCATCTGTCTGAAATGTATGGTAAGATATTTTTGTTGTGTTGCTAGTGAACTTATACAAATTGTATTATATGTTGGTTGTTGGTGGTTTGAATGGGATTGTAGAAACAATGAATAACTCCACTCATGAATTTTTGCTGGGAATAGAGAGCTTAGACTAGTATATGCATATTTACAATTTATCTAGTGGAATTCTGAGCCTTACCTTATTTTGTTTTCTTTTGCCCCTATCTACCTAGCTTTAAATAGAATTCTTATACTATTATATGATTTTATTTATTGTATTTCTATCCTACCTTCTTATACTACTGGCAGTATTCTTGTTCTTGCTATAGTACTAGCAGTTATCTATTTACTGTCATGGAGTCTGTCTTTCCCTACCTTATAGAGCTAGACTGGAAAGTTGGTAGTAATATAAGTATCCTCCCCTTACTTCTCTAATTCAGAAGGATACTCATTGTAATGAAATGTTGCCATAATTTCATTTGAGTGGACATTGAGTTTGTCTACCATGGATACATTTGCATTATTTGTATTCATACTTCATGCATCTATTTGAAATGCATGGTAAGATATTGTTTTTGTGTTGCTGATGAACATATAAAAATTGTATTACATGTTGGTTGTCGGTGGTTTGAATGGGATTATAGAAACATTGAATAAATCCATTCATGCATTTTTGTTGGAAATAGAAAGCTTAGACTAGTATATACCTCTTTACAATTTATCTAGTGGAGTTATAATCCTCACCTTATATGTTTTTATTCCCCCCCTACCTAGCTAGCTTTAAATATAATTATTATACTATTATATGTTTTTATTTCTTGTATTTCTACCTTACCTTCTTATGCTACTGGTAGTATTCTTGTTCTTGTTATAGTACTAGCAGTTATCTATTTATTATAATAGAGTTTGTCTTTCCCTACCTTATAGAGCTAGACTAGAGAGTTGGCAGTAATATAAGTATTTTCCCCTTACTTCTCCAATTCATAAGGGTAGGTATAAGGTTGGGCCTTCTTCCATATTCTACTTATACCTTTTCTTTACTTGGAAGCTAATGACTTGAATAGTCTCTTTCCCATTAATCATCATGAGAACATAGTACAATGGTGAACTAAAATTGGATTTACTATGCCCTTATCCATGGGATTGAAGGTTAGATATGTATAGCATGTTATTAGTAATATACCACATCATTAACTATAGCTAGTTTAAATTTTTGTTTATACTAATAGATTACGAGAATGTGATTATAAAATAAGCCATAACATACTGATTTATATAGATCAATAGTGTCGATTCACTGATATCATAGTGGTTAAGATTTATAGAGCTTAGACGAATGTGACAACCTATAAGCTTTAGATAGGCTACTACTTATTGGTTACATAGGAAAATTCCAAGCTATGACCTATGTGTAAACAAGCTCCAAGGATTCAAATAAGCACATAACAAGGAGCTAGCTAATTATTATGGATACTTAACATATACAATAAAGCTTTCATGCATAACTCTAGGACTTGAGGTAGGAAAAAAAGATCAAATTCGATCTCTCTGTATTTTCCATGGACTCTGAACATGCTTAAAAGGCCAATTCTTAGAGAAGAAACATTTACTTACTTGAAGAAACATTCGTTATGAATTGCTACTTGCATATGATTACAATGGATATGTGCTTCATATGTGAATCGATACTTGTCTTTATATATGTTTATTGTTATGTATTCTAACTAATTGTATGTGTAATCAACTATGAAAATATCTCTTTGTATGTGTTTGTTGGTATATGTATCCATGAATGTATATACTCACTACTTTCAATCAGCAACTACAAAACAAGCACACACAATCAAAGGTCAAGCACAATAAATCGTAAGTAAACCATAATTGAATAAACCATTGTTCAACTATTTGTTGAAATGTATCCAAAAACACTATGAAATTGTATTGAAAATGGCCATGTAACATGTAGGTAAGCTTGTCCTTATAAAATCCATATTGAAATGTGGTTACAAACAAAAAAGTCATGCCACCCTATGCTTCATGGCCTCCATTTTCTGCAGTGCCCAAACTTGTTAAGTTGCCTGCCCGAGCTAAGTTGTTGCCATATGCCTGAGTCCAATTCTCCTTGTAGCCATGGAGGGATTGAGTAGCTGAAGTGTTTAATTGTTCTACTAACCCCAACACTAAGTGGAGGTGTCATATAATACATAGGATTTACACCTGCACTAGTAGGTGTATATGAAGTGGGTATAACCCCTGGCTGATAGTGAGGGACTTGGATGTTAATTAGGTCCTAGTGTGATGGTGTATGATCAGAAATATGGTCCAAAGTGTTGGATATAATTCGGTTTACCTCAAACAGGCTTGCACCATAGTCTTCCCTGTATATCATCCCTCCTCCTTTTTCCATCACTTATTGAGACTTTCTTGCCTCCCTCTCTTACCTTTCCAATTATTTTTTATGTTCCTTTTCTTCCCTTGCTTTCTATATTTTGAGCCTTTCCTTTGCTTGAGCTTTTGCTAATGCAATCCTTGCATCTCTCTTTTCCTTTGCCAACTCCTTATTTCTCTATTGAAATTCCTGAATTTCAAGTTTTTTATGTTCAGACTCAAACAATAGGTTCATATATTCTTCAAAGGTGAGTAACTGTAAAATCCTCTCTAAACGAAGATAGTATGTTGTTGAGTGCCTTGATGAGGCCTTCAGTCTTTCTATTGGCAGCTTTAGGAACCTACCAAGTATTGGTTACTTCATTATCACATTCTCCTCTTGGCTTGACACTTTCCTTTCAACCTTAGGGAAACTTGATTGAACCCCATTGTTGTCTTTTCTTGGTACTTCATTCTGAAAAGACTCTTCTTCCAGTGATCCATTGTCCACAAAATAATGAAGGGGTTTGGCCTCCCCTAATAGATTTGAGATACTATGGTTTTGAGTTGTATCAACTCTAACCCATGTCCTAATTGGGTCAACTACTTACACCACACAACCACCTCGACCTCCTCCTCTTTATTCATAACTGTAACAATCCATCTACACTTTGTATGAGTGATCTCATTAATCCAATAATCTATGTTTGAGGCATCAATCTCATGTTTCTTTGCATATGCACGTACTGAATATCCCCTAAACTCTATGTCATAAATTGCAGCTAGCATGTCTTCCTGTTTCCACCCTCTTATGGCATTGATCTTCTTCGTTGAGCTTGCACCTTGTATTGTGGTTGAGGGTGGTTCTGTGGTTGATGGTGGGACAAAGAGATCTACCACCACATGGCCATTCTCAACATCATTGTTGGGAGCATTGGGAGCATTCACATCCTCCACAATTTCTTCATCTGATGAAGTGCATCGCAGTTGGGCACCCTTGGTCCCTCACCTCTTCTTGTTCCTTATACGATCTGCAATTGAAACTCATAGCATGACTGCAAAAACCTTCATATTATTAAAATTTATTTGTGTCAATGAATGTTGTTTCAATAATAGAAACTCATTCTTCTTTTGTATCTATGAATTTTGTTTAAAATGGCAATTTGATTCACAATCTCTGTCAAATGGGCATGCAAATGAAAGTATCGCTATTTTGTTTGAAAAAATACATGAAGGTTTAATTTTTGTCTACAATTTCACACATAATAGCTTCATACTGTAAATTAATGGAAGATTGAAACTAGAACCCAAACTTAGTAGGAACTAGAAAGACAAAAAAATATGAATGTTTAATTTATGTCTACAATTTCACACACAATAACTTCATACTGTAAATCAATGGAAGATTGAAACTAGAACCCAAGCTTAGTAGGAAATAAAAAGACACAAAATTTTGTATATTTAATTTATGTCTGCAATTTCACACACAGTAGCTTCGTACTACAAATTAATGGAAGATTGAAACTAGAACCCAAACTTAGTAGGAAATAGAAAGATAAAAACTGAAATGTTCAAACCTGATTACATTGTGCACATAGTCTCTGATGGTATGTCTCCAATTTCAAATGAGTAGAATGAAAGTTTGAAATGCAATTCAGTAAGGGTAGAGGTTGTTTTATAGTTTTTTGTTGTTGAATTTGATTTGGTAGGGACAATTGACATGGATTGCCATCTTTCGAATTCAAATGTGTGTTTTGGATTGTTTGGATTGATTTGGATGTGATCTAATGACTAATAAACTCGTATGGTTGATCCTTGTGCTTTCATGTGTTTAATTCCTAAATTTAATGGGTTGGTGTCATGTATTCCCTTGAGCAGGATGCATTGATGAAAATATATGTAGTTATGGTTGACACATACATTTTGTGTTCTTGTGCAGGTATTACCCAACCTTGGTCATATCTGCTCCAATGGAGATCTATTAGGGTTGGTCTAGTGTGATAGATGTACTATTGGATAGGATTGGATGGAATGTTTGCAATTTTGTTTTTTCTTGCTTTGTAAATCAGACCTGGAGATAGTTGGGACATGATGTCTTGTCAAATTTTGATACTAAAGGCTAGTGTTTGACATTTATAAGCCCAATCAATATATGAGCCCATTTTGGGCATAATTTAATAACTTATTTAACTTAATATTAAATATTTATGTTTATATTATGAATGTTTTTTTGTCATGTGTTAGTGGGTGTGTGAGATCAATACTATAACAACTACTTACCTCACACAACAATAGAAGCCCCTCCCCTAGTTTGTTAAAGTTTTATAATTTATCAAGAGTGTGGACGAGTAAGAGATAATCAACCATATTTTGTCCCTCGAAATTGAAATTAAATAAAAAATTAATAAAACATTATTTCAATCACTAAATATAAATCAATAAATCAATAAATCTAGAATTAATTTTAGAAATGTATTAAAAATCATTTCTTGTTATATATGATGTAATTAAAATCTAATAAAAATCAAATATTTATGAGAATCTGAGCAAAGATTTTAACTTAGAATATTTAACCAAAAACTAATTTGAACCTAATTTAAAACAGATAGAAAATATAAATATTTTTATTTTTTTTAAAAACAATTCCACACAGTTGAAGTGTGATAAAAATTTAATATTTAGTTAATTAAATATTTACATACTCAAATGTGGTGTGGACGAAATCAATCTAACAAATTTCCGACAGGCTCAATGTTAATATTTAAAAACATAGCCATGTATAATAAGTAGCTTGGAATTGTCCTGGTTGGGAGTTTCCTCTATACTTTTTCAGGTTTTATGTGTGAAATCGATGAATAAGTTATTATTTATTATTTAATTTATTTAATTAATTTATTTAATAATATATAGTATATATAAAATAATATATTATTTTTATTTATTTTTTATTTTTAATTTCATTTTTCCAACCGTATGTATCTTTTAATTTTTTATGCAATAGCAAAATACAATTTTTTCTTATTTAAAAAAAAGGAATCTAACAATTCCAATCTAAACTCAACGTGATTGTTACAAAATAAAATAAAAAAACCTTTGAATGGCATATAAATCATTTACCGTGTTGCATAAGGGTAATTATTGCTACACACTCTGGGGCATCCACGTCACACGCTACATACCACAAAAAAATATATTTAACTTTGTTGACAATCGTGTCTCTAACGCTGTTGTTATTAAAAAATGGTTTAAGAAAATCAATTTATGCCTAATGTATAAACTAGCAATTGCATCAAGAGGTACAAAAAAACGCCAATAGGAGGATCAGGAATGTGAAGATAATAGTTCATACATCATTTTGTGGAATATCATGGGGTTGTGCAAAGGGGTGTAGGTTGAATGATCGTGATTAGTACACCACAAGCTTAGAAAATAGCTACCAAAGTGCAGAGGAGAGGGAGGAAAATATTTTGCAGATAAGAGACTGAAAAGTTTGAATAGTCGGTGATATAACACCTTATTTAGTGAGCTAAACTACCTGACATCAAATTGTGTAGCTTTGCTTTGACGAAAAGATTTAAGACAATACTTGCAGGCAATAGTTTCGACCACTATGAGGAAGAAAATGGACTTCAAACAAATTTGAAGTTTGTATAGAGTTAGACACATACATAAATTCAACACTTTTACCCCCGTTTCTATGTCAAAAGATTTATTTTTGGTTCCCTCATTGACAATTTCCTTTCTTAGGGAAATATAGATTCAAATTCTTATAAAGGTCGGCTTCCTGTAAATCTCTTCGGATCTCACACCCCTTATGTTGCATCCACTGAAGAGGAAGAGTATTGCAATCAAAATTGGACTTCCTTCGGGCTTTGTAATCCCCTCTAAGATGTCTATAAAGTAATTTGGGGGATTAACACGGTTTACAATCCCCTCGAAGATGTCTATAAAGTAATCTGGGGGATTAACATAGTCAGGGAGTATAATGCCAAGGCTAGAAAAATATTCTTCAATTTCATCCACAGGTCCAAGATACATAGGCCATCCACCCTTAGGCAACAACACTAAATCAACAAACATCTTGAATAATCTAGAGCTGAAAAAATAAACCAAGCACAACCGTTACATAAGTTATAAATGAAAAGGAAACATTCAAAAACTGGTATTCAACCAACCAAATTCCCAAATCAATAGTATTTAGTTTTGCAAGTAGAACACCAATTCAGGGAAATTTAACTCTATTGCAGATCTCATTACATTTCTAGGAATCCAATAGACATGATAAACACGTGTCAAGTCATTTAAATTCTAAAATATTCCCAAAATCGACAATTGAAATAAAGATAACTGAAAAATAATATGCTTCAACAAATGAGTCATGCTTCTTTCATATTTTATTTTTTGCTCATCTGAAGTGATGCAAGCAGAAACACATGCCAGACATGACTAATATAAAACATTACCTTGGTTAATGAAGTACCACACATATGTTTACTCTTGCTAAAGCTTCTTGACGAAGGGTTTTTAAAAGCAACAATGAAAAAGTTTTGTCTAAACCAGATGTGGGTTCATCTAAGAACAGTAGGGATGGTTCCATTACTAGCTCAAGCCCAACATTTACATGTTTTCTCTGTCCTCTAGAGATCCCTCGTTTTTCCACTGTACCTACTAACAGATCTCTTATAGATTGCAACCCCAAAGCTTCAATGGCACGTCTGACAACTAAAACTGTGTCTTCTTTTGGCATGTTAATAGAGGGCCCTCATGCATCCTCAATTATATCATGTCAGCAATAGAAAGTTATCAACCATGACAAAGATAAGATTTTATTTCATGAAAAATAAGCCAAAGCATACAAGAAAACATGCCAATTGCATTGAACTAAACTCTATGGCAGGCCCATCTATTTCCCATTTAAAAATAAAAAAGGCTTAGAAAAAGAGTCACTTAAACCATGTTGCACATTTTTGTTTCTTTCTTTGTCATTTCATCTATTAATTGCAATGGAAAGTAGTCATAAGGCATGATGAAGGGAAAATATTAAGCATCATATAGTAATTCATGATTGGCTTACTACTTTTTCATTATGTTCATTGAGTATCATTTTGTATCATCCACTAAAAATGGAAACACAATGAGACAATAATTGAATTACTACATGATGCTTAACATTTTCCATACTAAGCAGTCAGTGATAAATATAATAAGGGTTATGATCACAACCTAAATGTTTATTCGGCAAATGAATTCTCCCATTAGTGACTTCAACAATTAAGAAGAGTGAACTTTACACTTTTCTATTTCTCTGCTTCTCATAATTATATAAAAACCTGAAGCAATAGAACTTTCAACCAATTTCATGACAATGAGTCCATAGGCTTGAATGTATTTCTCATTAGCATGTGGATGACATGATGTTAGTGGATAACATCCTGCACAATATTAGGTTAGAACATTCAATTGCTATTTTTTCTCATTCTAATTTTGTAATTGTCATACCGCAGTTGTAGAATATGCCATATACAAGGATTTTCACAACAACTAATAAGTCTTGCATTAGATACATCATAGTTCCTGTTGCATTGTTGTAAACCTTATTGAGAATTGGTATCTATATCTTGAATAAGATCATGTTTCTTTGGAGTAATTTTTTTCCTTGTACTTTAAAACAATTTCCTTAAGTTGACTTGTTAATATTTTGTCTCTCTTCTGCTTCCTCAACTTGAAGTAGGAGGGAAATTTCTTCTGTTCCTTTGTCAAAATCATGCATCTATTCCTTTTTTAGCCTATTTATTTCATCCAAAGCTCCATTAACTTCATTTTTCTTTTGAATAACTTTAACTTTAAGTATTTGATCATTTACGTGGAAGTTATCATAAATAGTAGTCTTATAATATTTATCCTAGTATCACTTATAAATAATAATAGGTTGCTATATCAGTGGGTTGTTATGTATTATAGCTAGATCAACTAGTGAATATTTATGCCAAAGCGCATGTACCTAGTAAATATACATGTTAATGTGAGACTCTTGAGAAACTTGTTGTCAAAAAACGTAGCCTTCTTTCCTTTAGTGTGAGTAAACATTGAATAACATCAACTAACATTAAAACCTCGTAGGACTGCCAGTGTTAAACCTTATAAAAGAAATCCATGTATACTTTAAGACAAACAAGTAAGCCTGCTCAACCAAAAATCTCCAAAAGGAAAAAGACAAAGGGATAATTAAGAGTCGTTGGGTTTAACCCCAATAACGTTAACCACATGGCATACTCTCTTGAGAGAGATAAGGGGAGGAAAATGGATACCATTGGATAAATCTAGTAGCAAAAGAAACACACAATATAATTTAACATGAATAGAATATACCAAAGCAAAGCGATCCCTAGGTCTGAAAGAAAGATATTGCAATTCCCACTCGCAATAAGGAACAAGTTAGCTACACTTTAAAGCACTGCAACTACCATTGTTGGAAGCAACGAATGACTTTGCCTAATTTCACTAATACGGGCTTCCCCTCTCTTGTAAGGTCATGAGATAAATGATTAAGACACCGCATAAATGAAGAATAAAGGCTTTGGAAAATAACACAAAATCGTTACTTACAGTCTAGATTATAATTTGTCGGGTTTGGTTCCATTGATCCATTAACATGCCTTTTTGCTTTGTATCATATATGGTTTCTAGTGAGTACATTTTGAATGATTTCACTTCCTGTTCAAGATAGTATGGTGGTAGGTCACAAAATAGATTTTAGGCTAGTTTAACTCAGTCTCGCTGATTTGGAAATTTTAACATATAAATTAAAATTGGGTTATAATTAGATTTTAGTTTATAAATTTCAAAAATTAGAGAAAACAAAACTATTTTTCTAAGATTTTCAATAATCAGTTTCACTGTTTTAAGTTTCTCATTGAAATAAAGAAATGTCAAGGATAATTGTGGACTTGCAAGCAGTCAGCAAAATTCTCATTTTGAAGTTCACTCTTCTAATTGTTGACAACATGCATCGATCAAAGATACATTTTCCCCTTTCTTGCTACTATCTTCTTAACTGCCCTTATTTCTCATTATTCCAAAACAAAGTCTAATATATGTACATGTGGATTGTTGTATCATATCGTCTACTTAGAAATCAATAACGCATTAATACTTCTATTTTCTCATGCAAGACTAAATTTATAGGCAATTTCATACAATTATAAACGGGCCGTGGTTTTAGTTCATTCGTGAAGTTGAAGGATTATCAAGTTATTTGTCTATCAAGGTTCCATTCTCATTATGGTATGCTTGACTTGAGTAGAACGGCATGAATCTTAAAGGGATGAAATCAGATGCAAGTTGGCATGAGATTTTGAAATTAGATGCAAGTTGGCATGAATCTCAAATGGATGAAATCAGATGCAAGTTTTGGTGATTTTGGCAGAATAGTTATCACACAAACCCGAGAATTACACTGAAAGAAGTTGACAATGTGCTTTCTAAGCACACAAAGAAGGAAAAGGATTCAAAGAATGTGCGAATACAATCTCATCGAAGACAACTACTTGGTCAGTGCAAGAGAAGAGAAACAAAAAAATTTGGACGATCACCACTAATAGTTTACAAACAATTTCTCAATGTCACTTCTAACTAACATTTTCAATAATACTGACACTTGTATGGGTAAGGTCACCATCTCTCTGGGGCTAGTAAAGGCAAAAGAAATGCAATTTTTCATTCACCCGCTGCCCCTCCTTTCAAATTAGTACTATCAAGAAATTACTTTTAATATACACATAATTGAAGAATAAAGGCTTTGGAAAATAACATAAAATCTTTGCTTACAGTTCGGATTATAATTAATTAGGTTTGGTTATATTGACCCATTAACATGTCTTTTTGTTTTGTATCATATCTAGTTCTAGTGAGTACATTTTGAATGATTTCACTTCCTATTCAAGATAGTATGGCAGTAGGTCACAAAATAGATTTTAGGCTAGTTTGACTCAGTGTCGTCGATTTGGAACTTTTAACATATAAATTAAAATTGGGTTATAATTAGATTTTAGTTTATAATTTAAAAAAAGTAGATTAAAAAAAAAATAAACAATTCTCAGATTTAACTTAGTGAAATTCAAATTTATTCCATGGCGAAAAGTGTTTGATTTTGATTTCAAACACTCGTAGATAGGACTTGTATTATGATCCTTAACTTTGACCTACATCATAGAGCTGCCACTTAACACAAAGGATCCTAAGAAACAACTAGATGTAGTGGTTAATTTAACTAAATCATGTAGCATAACAAGAGAAAAAATCCAAGGATGTATAAAAAAACAGAAGATGAAGACCTTACCAATTATGGGAAACTTTGCTTTAATGAAAGTGTGGGCCATTGGTTCTTGTCCATCAAAATGACAACATGAAAAAAAGAAAGGAAGTATTTCTAATACTGCAAATAGTTTTTGACTCGTTAAGTTGTCCAAAAAGTTTGGAGAGTCATAAAACATAATAAAACTCTGAAAAATGGTTGAATGGAAATTATTAGCATTTAAACAACGACACCAAGAATTACTGCATAACTCATATCATAAAAAAGATAAATCTACAGGTTGGGAGTGGCAGCATGGACATTGATACAAAAAACTAAGTACATTTTGACCACTGCAATTTCTTACTGCCTCACAACACCATTTCAAGCACTATTCGAACTGAATAATGCAGAGGTGTTACATAGTATTTTGTCACACCTCCTGCACTTCCCTGTGACATACCCTGAAGTGCCCGAAACATGATCATTATACAATGTACTCATCCATGTATACAACTCAGATCCCTCCTTTAACTTTGCTTGGAAAATCTTTGTAGCTTTCCCTAAATAAATAGCTCTTAAAACCCTAAAATGAGGGTCATCGCCCTTATGAAGCCCAAAACCACAATGATCATATGTTGCAGTGTTAGGCTAGAAATGGCATCAACGTGTTCCCTTTCATACCCATGATGGTCTCAAAAATGAAGTTTTCCCATAGAGGATGAGAAGCTTCGTGATCTAGAAGCTTCCAGAATGGCGAGTTGGAGGTGGTTTCACATAGATGAGTTCAAATAATCCTAATTTGACCTCTTGGTCTTATCCCTATGAGCTACCTCCTTGATATGTAGGCCTAATTCTATCTTTGGAGGAGTCCTAACTCTCTCTCCCAGCCTATAAATTCCTCCTCTCCCATTCCCAAATGGTTGGTCTATGTCCATTTGCACCCCTATGCTGAGCTTGTGCTTAGAGGCTATTCATTAGACTTGGAGAAGGAGTGTTTGGAGAGTTTCTTGGCTTGGACTTGGATTACCACTCAAGGAGAGCCTTTCAATATCAAGGCTATGGTTGTAAGCTTCCCTTTATTCTTTAAATAATATACAATTGCTGGCTCATCTTCCCAAAATATATATGTTCATGTATGTATTATATTGGCATCCCTTGATCAGTTAAATAGGTTATTATTGGATTTGTTATTGGTTTTGGCATGCTTCGTTGTTTCTTGATCACTTGTGCAGGTACATAAGCGCTGAAGGAAGCAGGAACGAGCCCGTGACACAAGCGGTTTGAGGATCTCAACAAAGGAAATCAGAATAGCATCAGAGCAAGGTAGGTCATCTCTATCGTTCTACTTTTCAATTAAAATCTAGGAAGGTGTCTAGTTGATTGTCACTTCAGTTGCTAGACCCACTCATTACGCTAGACGGATCGTCCATGTCTGTAGAAAGGATTAGCCTTGTCAAAAAAATGGCAACCATACTGGGGAGCCTATGACCCTTTCCTTCCTGTCCTTCACCTTGTCTTTTGACGAGTTTGATTAACCATTCATTTTTAGACTTCATTGCTTATTTGTAGTCAGTGTTACTTTCTGGTAGATGTTTGAAGGTTGTTAATTTGAACTATTCTTGAAGATTTTGAGTTTCTTTTTTGTTTTTCTTGACCATCATGGGTTTTACCCTGACAGTCGCGATGATATCACGGGTTTGCTAGTTACAATAGCGATGATCGCTACTTTCCCACTGACAGGTGCAATGATTGCAGATAATTAAGAAATTGAGGGTTTTCCTTCTTATTTTCAGTTGTGTGTACCTTCTCCCACTGATTTACCAGTGTGCTCTTCATTGGATCTTTTATTATCTGATTGCAATTGTCTTTTAACTTGGTTTGAGAATGCTTGAAGTTTGATTAGCCTTTTAGGGTTTTTAGGTCTTCTAGGTCAACCTTCGTCCACTCGTTGGTCTTCCCATCAGAGATCAATTGCCTATGTTAAAGAGTCTTTGTGTGTTTAGACATACTTTGCAGATCAGATTTTGGTTCTTATGCTTTAATTTGTTTTTGTTAGTGGATACTGTGAAAGTCACTTAAGCTTCATTTGACGAACGATAGCTTACAAATCGATTGTCTCATTGGAATCAAAAGGAAGTGTTTGCTTTGAAGTTTTTGTGTGTCGAAAAGTGAAAGTGAAAGCATTATTCTTTTCATAGTTTTCAAAGCATTTTTTGCATTCAAATCATTGATGTGAAAGAGATTTTCATATTTGTTGGCTTGCTTTCATTCTATTTTACTTTGCACTAGATTACATTAGTTTCATTTTGAAAAAGAGAAAATCATCATTATATCTTAAGGAAATTTTGCTTCAAGATTTGTTTTGCCATTGTATTTTCTTATCATATGAAAGATTAGATTTCATATTTTTCATTTAGCATTTGAAGATTGTCATGGTTTCACTTTTTCATTTGGTTTGATGCATGATTTGAGTGATCTTCCTCCCTACATAGATAACTTTCTTCGAATTGAAGTATTTCCTTTCATCATCTAGTTTGGATTTTAGGAACATGTAACATCATTAAGGCCTTGAAATTGAAACATAATTACAAGATCAATTTTAAAATCTATCAATTAACCTAAGGAGCATTTGAAGCATTAATGTTTATATCTAGTAGTCTAGGTTAGATACGTATTCCAACGTCTTTAAAACTTATCAGTTTTCATTCACTTCAGCATTAGACAATGCTAGCATGGACTTGTGCTCCCCATACTGTTGCGTATATAAAGGGAGACCCCCATAGGTTACAAAAATTTATCCATAGAAGCCAAGTCTGCCACCCTGTAAACTTGATACACCGAACACAACATTCACGGAGATTTCCTGCATGTACGTCAAGTCCTTGGTAAATTTATTTTCTAAGGTGTATATTGTAGTTCATGATTACTTGGTACTCCTTTTACCTAGATTCACCTGAGTAGCCATTTTGATATTTCCTGACTCTTTAAATTTGAAAATATCATCGAGCAAATTTTTCTTTCAAGCTCACAAAACTATTGAAAGTGACTAGAGTCACCTTTTCACCCTTTTCTCGACTCTTAAAAGATGAAAAGGAAAAATTTTTGTTTCTAAAAATAACTGCCCATGATAAACATGTCGATCCCAAGCAGTTTCCTCTTAGACAAAAATTGAGTAATTCCCTATTAATTTCAAGATTGTTAAAATCCCTAAACGAATCTCTTTTCCTTGTTTCATTTGAGAGGAAGCTATCGTGGCTGAACCATTGAGTTCATCTCATAGTTCCCCTTCCTTGTCTGATACTGAAGGGTCCTCCCAGTGAGTTCATCTGAAACTTCCTCAATCACTTGAGGATCAAGGTTTTGAACATGGAATTGTTCCGAACATCCAACCTTTGTCTTCTCATCCTACTCCATCAGATTCCTGGTCATCTCAAGAATTTGATCCTGGTACCTCTAATAATCGTATTCAGACCACTGAGAGTCCGCAGACTCTTGAAAGTCTGTGAGGGCTAGTTGTCTATTTGTCGAATCCATTGTTCGATCTTGTTGTGATATCTCCTCCTCAATGCCCTTATAGTCCATAAGGTTAGCCTAGTATTCCTTTGGAGTTATATCCTCGTACATCTTGGGTTCCTTGTCACCGATTGTTTCCATCCATGGAGTTAGAAGGTAAAATCCCAGTCTCTTCTCCAGGTCATTTGAAAGTTTCTGCTACCCATACTCCTCACGTGGATGATTAGGAGGGATATGAATTCCCTCCAGAAGGCTTTCCTTATGCAAGAAGAGTCCCATCTCTCTCTTATCCTAAAATTAGTGGACCCATGTTGCCCAACTTTAGCTCAGTTAGTTTCAGGCACTCCTAGTGCCTCATCATTGTATTAGAGCCCCATCTGGTCTTCCAATGCTATGCCTACATCAGGTCCATTCATTTCGACCACGACCTCTCGAACTACTATACAAACTGCAAATCACTTCTTCCAGTTCAACCTACCATTCTGTCACAACCTCTTTTGTCATTTCAACTGACTGTCTCGGATGAGGTCTTGGTAAGTTCTTCTCCCTCCATCAAGTGGATACCACGTGCCACCGCCTGGGGGTCAAGATCTGAATACTCCTCTTATATTAGGTGAAAATAATGTGATTGGATTACAAACTCACATGGTTGGAGTTAATCAACCTTATTATGGTGCTATTCCTCACCCTGCTGGTCCTTCTGGGTCAGGTAAAATCTCATATCAGTGGCCTTACATGGCCTAGGTCCCACTCTAATTGGCTTATGTCTCATATGGTTTGCAAGCCTTGGTTCATCCGCCTTACATAACTCATGCTGGACCTTATGTTTAGCCTGATCAATCCACTATTCCTGGTGGATATGGCCAGATCCAATTTGGGAACTATCAATACCCTCAGGGTATAAACCCAAGAACCGTTCAGCTACCTTTGTAGCAATAGGGACAACCTTTGCAACAACAAGGGCAACCTTCACAGCAACAAGGGAAATCCCTGTAGCAGCAAGGGCAAGCATTACAAAAGCAAGGGAAACTGCTACAACAACAAGGGAAACATTTTCTGCAGTCACAACAACCTTGCAGTCTCAGACTCAGTTTGTTCAGTAGTACTCCCAACCTTTGTCCTTGCAAGGCCAACTGTTGCAGTAACAAGGTCAACCTTTGCAACAACAAATTCAACCTTTGCAGCGATAAAGTCAGCCTTGGCAGCAACAACTATTATACGTGTATCAACAAGGTCAGCCTTTGCAAGGCCAAGGTCAACCCCAGCATCAGTAGGGTCAATCTCCTTATGTTCAAGGTCAATACGTTCAACAAGCTTATAATCCATATACCGCGTACAATGCTTATCATTGGCCTATGGCAGAGAAATATCAAGCCTACCTTGGACCCAATCCACCTTACGGGCAAAGTAAACCTCATTGGGGACAATTCAAATTCCATATAGACAAAATCCTCCACTGTGGGGATAGAATCCTTACCAACAAGGCTAGACTCCGCAGTTTGGGTCTCCTAAAAGACCTTATATGCCATTTAAACCACATTTTCCTTTCTTGGCTATGTTGGAATTGCTCGATGTATCGAGGCTCATGAATGATCCCATTCTTCATTCACCTTACTGGCCTTTAGTTCCAATGAAATTTTGAGCGATTGCCCCAAATTTGAGGGAAAAGTGAAGGAGGATCTGCAAGCTCACGTGATGACATATCACCTCTGGTGCTCCTCCAATTTGTATGTCGATGATTCTATCCATCTTCGACTCTTTCAGAGAACTCTCACAGGTGCTACCACTAATGGTACATCGAATTGCCTCGAGGTACCTAGGGTGACTTCAACTCTCTTGTTATGGCTTTCCTCACTCATTTCCAATTGTCGGATTGATATGAAACTGACACTCATTTGCTTACGTCCCTTAAGAAAGACATTGCGACCCACATTTCCGATCATATCCATGAATGGATATGTTAGTGTCGCCTCATCAAGTTTGAGATTGCTGATGAGTTATTGACAGAATGGTTCATAAAATCATTCATTAGAAAAATTGCTAAGGACATAACTATGGGTGGTTGTGTTACTGAAGAGCAAGCTATCGCCCATGCCTAGTATTTAGGCTTGGTCTATTTGCAATCTGGCACATTGTATGAGATGTTACCTGATGCTCCGAGACCATCATCAAATCCAACAACATCAAAGTCTCTGGATACACCACCTATTGATGGTGTGATTGGTTCCATGTCTCAGACTTCTGTGAAAGCTTCTTCGAAGCATAAATTTGTCTGTAACATTGGTCCCAATAATCCCTCCAAAAATTCATCCAGTATTGGTAAAACTTCTTAGGTACATGTTGTCCAGTCTATCACAGCAGATAAGACCTCTAACAGTAAAAAGAAGGGCAAAGGTAAGGCCAAAGCCAATGCCCCAAAACAGGACCATCCTAAATCTTCTGCTGATGATGTTTCTAGAAGAAAGCCGAAATATCCTTGCCTCATCTGTGAGGAGGATCATTACACTAAGGATTGTCCCTAACAATCTGAAGTTAGTCACTTATTGAAAGGGACTCCGGCTATCTTAAAAGAACCCTTTCGCTCACAGCAGACGTAGTTGGTAGACCAACCTCAGACCTCTACTTCCTTAGGTTCCCAAGTGTTCATGATGCAAGGTTCATCACCTATCTCAATCGCCACTCAAAATAAAGACTATCAAACCATGCCTAAGTAGACGATGGAGAAAGAATCTACCGATGCTCGTTCTACTTCTACTCCATCCATTTTTGGTCCACTCCATATCAAGTGCCCCACTGATGAGTTCGTCATCCGACCACCTCCCAAAGGTGTTCTTTCGAAGTCATATTTCAATCTGAATGCTAGAGCTACACAACATTACAATATTGTTAGGGATTTAGCTCAAGCACCTTCGATGATGTTTGCCTTGGAGGTTCTTCAATCATGTCTAATGTAGCAGAAGTCACTATTGTCTTCTATAGGTGCTATTGACCCTTCTAATTCAAGTTTGATTACTTTTGATCTAGAGAATCATGTGCCTAATCTTCCTCATTAGATTGCATTTCTGATACAAGTCCTTCTCAAAGGAAAGATGATTCATCGAATGATTATTGATGAAGGTGCCTCTACTTGCATCATGTCAGTTTCGTGTTGGGAAGCCATCAACTTTCCTTCTCTTAACGAATCTCCGAACACCTTGGAAGCCTTTGATGACAGATGTTCACGTCCATATGGTAATCTCACAAGTTTTTTGATTACATTGGAAGGAAAGATTGTTGAATTAGAAGTAGAAGTTGCAGAAGTAAATCTCAACTACAACCTTCTTCTCGGGCAAAGCTAGACCCATGCCATGTTTTCTGTGGTGTCTTCTTTGTTCTATGTACTTCGTTTTCCTCATGAAGGAAAAATTGTCACGGTTGATCAACCATCCTTCTTTTCTTTTGGTTCCTCAAATGACAACGTTCCTTACATGGGAAATATTGAGCTTCCTTATGAGAGCATAGTGGCAGGTCTCTTCAAAGACTTTGCCATAATGGGTACTTTTACTCTCCTGCCTCTAGATGTTCATTCAGTCAATATGATCTCAGAATCTATGGATCCTTGGATTATCTCTACGACATATAAAATTAATTCATTTGGTGATGCTATGCCTTTAAGACCATTGGAGATAAATTATCAGGAAATTGTCTTAGCGTTGATGGCTGCTTCCGAAAGTCGTACTGCCTTCAGTATGAACCTAGACACTTATGTGCCATCTCCCTGACTGGGTTCTTGGGATTCTTTAGATCCTTTGAATGAGACATTCCCCATTGACGAGAGTATCATTAAGGTCATGTCTCTAGATGAAATTCCATGGAATATTCTACATCATCGTTCTTCTTTTCTTCCTAGCCTCGATGAGATGCCTTCCTATATTGAAGTGTATGTTTCTCGTTTTCCTACACCTCCACTTCAGACACCTGTCCTGGTGCATGAAGTCTTATCGGAGGGTAATATGGGAAACATCACTGCAACCCTACCTATTGACATTCAGTTTACCCTGAAATTGTCAAAATCTTTCAACTGGGGGCACCTTTTTCTCGTCATGAGATCAAGTTTTTCATGCCTCCTTTCATGAGATTTTTTCACTAAGTCTCTACCATTTACCCATTATATAAATGGGGTTTCCATCTTATGACTCGCAATCCTCACTCGCTTGGGGGGCATGGGGGTTAGAGCCTTTTATGAGTTTTACTCTATTGTTTGGCCGAGTCGATGCTTACACGTCATGTCAATGATGAAACTTCGGTTTTATTCTTTGTTGATTGATTACCCGAGTCTGAAAATGGACTCCATCTGAACTTTTTCACGAGGTCATCCGTGTAAATTTAATTTTTTACATTAGTGTGTGTTTTTTTCTTTGCAGACATATGTTTTTCTGCTTACCTTGTGTTCCACTTGGTTTGCAGATGTCATTAGGTCATTGCGTTGGTTTTGCTAATGGTGCTTGTCGTAGCACACAGAACCTCTCTTCCGTAGCATGGGTACTCTATGACACTAATGGCAAGCTAATTAATTTACAAGGTATCTGCCTTGGTCGAACAACCAATAATATTGTTGAATATAGTGTAGTTATTGAACTCTTGTCAGAAGCAGATGCTCTTGGCATCAGGGATTTAGTTGTCAAGTTGGATTCATAGCTCGTTGTGTTACAGTTAAACAATCATTTCTCAGTGATAAATCCACAATTATTGCGTATTTATCTACGTGTTATATTGTTCGAAAGAAATTTTGATTACATTACATATCAACATATTCCACGTAATTTAAATACATTAACCGATGCATTAGAAAATTTTGTTCTTGATAAGCATTTGCGTCATTTATAAACATGCATATAATATATATATATATATATATAATATATATATATATATATATATATAATATATATATATATATATATATATATATATAATCATGTCTGCCAGAGTGTTTACATCAAAATGTCAAAAAATAGAGTGTTCTGGGACACTTGGATTTCAAAGCCTATAAAATGTGTAAAAGACTAGATAAACTATCAAATTGCACGGTGCTCATGATAGCATGAGACCGCCCTGATCACTCAGCCTAGCAGCTGATGCAGTCTCTCAGAAACTCCCACAGTGTGTCTCTGCCAACACAGTGGAACATCATCAATAGTGATATAATGTGGAACTCCTCATGTTATTGCTTCCAGATTGCGCTCCATCTTGGCTAAGGGGTCAACCCCTTCTTCGTAGTCTACACCCACTATCAGATGAGCAACTTGCTGTGCTATTGGCAACATGCCTGGTGGTCTCTCTGGTCCCACATCTACACATTTATCATAAGTTGAGTCTTAGTTTACACTTTTACAAAAAATCATAAAACTTGAAAAAATCCAAAAAACAAGTTTTTACTTGCATCGGTCCACTTTTTGAATCCCACCTAAAATATGTGCCAGCATAAGCGTAGTCATCTACCACAAGTAGTAGGTAGATTTGAATCCCACCTAAAATATGTGCCAGCATAAGCATAGTCATCTACCACAAGTAGTTGGTGTTCTAGCCAAGCGAAAAAATGTGGTTGATATGCATATGTTGACTCGTGCCTCCTTGAGGCATGAGTTGGCTCCATCTCACAAGTCTCGGATCTCGGAGTGCAGGATCTGGTATCTCTACCCATTGATACCAGAACAGGGGCACTCGCTCCAAAAATAAGGTCACCGATATGGAACCGAACTCGAATTGCTTCAGGTGTCCATGCTTCCCCTTAGTCAGTTGACGTTTCATGTTTGCCAAAAGGCCTCCACACCAGTTGAAGACAATGGAGGTCAAGCATGCGATAATGTATTGGAACTAGGATTTTGAAGCCTCATGCAAGGCTTTCATGCTGGATACACATGCCATAGTGAACAAAATCACTCTTAGGAAGAGGTTGTTGGTGATTGTCGCAATCTTCACCTTACCTCCATTGGATATTTCGGCACCAGGACAATACCTCTGGACTAGACCCCTGGTACTCTCACCTCCTTGGTGAGATCCAAAGAGTTGAACTACTTCCCCTTACTGGGACAATCCTGTGATGAAGTAGATATCCATCTGCTCTAGTTCTAGTTCTTGGCCTTTTATGATGAATATCTCTCGAACTACATCCCAGAGACTGATCAGATAGGGTAGTAACTCCATCTGAGCCCTCAACCCTATGGTCCCGAAGAATTTTAACACTCGCAATCCCTCAGAGCGTTTATGCATGTAGGATCTTGAGTTGCTTGATGATCTTCGACCTCATGGCCTCTTTCTTTCCACTCCAAGACCATATTCTCCTACAAATCAACATTTAAACACTTATTAATGCCTTTTTCATGGATCAAAAACATCATTTTTTGCTTAGAAGGGAGTTTTATTTCTTTAAACACTGCCCTTGGTGCCATCACGCCTGTTTTTACAAATATTACGATGGCATTGCGCGAGTCTTTAGGCTCAAGTGTGAGTCGCGAGTTCGATGACCATACCTGCAATGGTTGTTGACACCCAAAATTTTCAAAATCCTGCTTTCTAGCATGAAAATCATCATTTAAAATGCATAAAAAAGTAATAAAATGCAAGAGTAGGGATGAGGCTCTTACTTGTCGCAGACTGTTTGTGAAACGGTACCCTGGATCTCCCGTAGCAGCCATTGGAAAATCAAGAGAATTAGGGCACAAAAAGCACTTTCAGAGCTCAGTTTGGTAAAATGGTAAAAAATGAAATTACTTTTACCTATTTATAAGTTTTGAAAGTCATTTTGTCAATATTTTTCGTAATATTTTAATATTTTCTCTCAATATCGATGATGGGTGTGTTTCTTGTGCAGTTACAGGTGCCTTCAATGTGAAGAGTGATCATTATTAGCTGATTCTAGCGAGTTTTATTTTATATCTTTTTCAGACTCATTAAATAAATGAAAAAGGAACCCCCCTAGCATCATCTTTCAGCTCTTTTTTGACTCTCGAAAACTGAAAAGATTGCCGAGTACTTGTCATTTGAACTCGCTAAAGTAAATGAATCGATGTCACCTCAGTATACGTTTACCCCTTTTTGGGGCTAAGATTGACTATCTACGAAAAATGTACACCTTGGTCGATATGGTCAAGAGGTTCCCTAGGATATTGTTTTATACCTTTATGGATTCGAGGGACAAATTACGAAAAGGGACATGATGGAGTTTTCTTTCTTCATCTCTTTTTCAAACTCTCTAAACATGAAAAAGATACCAAGTTATTCTTACGTCGAGCTCGTTAAAACTTTGCGATGAATGACTCGTCACCATGATGAGACCGAGCTTCTCCTTCCTAGGGCTCGTAAAACTAACTAGGATGGATTCATTCGAAGAATGAACTTACATGACAAGCATATGCTATACCCTTCAAGATTGTGATAAAAATAATTGGGGTACTTACTAGAAATAACAGGGAAAAAATGAAGATGAGACATCCTTTGTATAGGCAACATGTCACTCTTGAACATGACACTCTTATGCTCTCGTGTCGGGTTTGGGATATCCTCACTCAGTCACTTTTCCTCCATCATTTGGGTGATCCATTTTGCCTCTCATTTGATTATTCCATGCTATCATCATGACCTTTAGTCCTATGTCGAGTTAGATGCTGCCACACTCCAGAGTCATGTCGCCAATATGTTCAAGATAAGTCTAATCTGTAGTTATTTACCTATACATTGTTTGAGTCATTGCTACAGTCCTAAATATTATTCCACTTTAGTCCTTATTTCATGTCGATGATGGGGGATTCATCATTTCACTCCTTCGATGGGTCACTTCCTGTCGACATCAATCATTATCTAGGAAGATGACTTAGGAACTCCCTTTCAGTACCTTAGAGTTGGCATGCCTTAATGGTTAGTGTTAGCGCTCAAATCTACCTTAGGCTGAAATAAGGTAAAACTCAAGGCTACATCAAACCACGCTCAGCCTCGTAGCTAGCCCTACGAGGACAGGAGAGGGCTCTCTCCGGGTCAATCTCGGCAAAAGGTAATAGATGAAGCTCGAGATGACTAAATTGGTAATTAATTTTATGCTAGGTATGAAGTACAAGGAGTTTGAAATTGATTTTTTGGGGTTTTTGTTGAATCTAAGGGAAAGGCAATTTTAGATGTGGGGATGAGACACAGTTTTTGCAGAGGTCTGATTGGGGCAAGGAAGGCGATTGTCTTGATGCTTTAAAAGTGAAAGAGATGGATAGATCAGACTGGTGAGGAGCTAAGGAGAGCAAGAAGCTTTCAAGGATTCTCCTCAAACAGATGAAAACATGGAAAATCAAACAAACTTAAAGGTAGAGCATAACAAATTACAGATTCTACCTTAACACTTCATTTGTTCAATTGCAGAAGATGCGAGAAGGAAAATGATACACATAACAAATTACTGATACTGAAAGAAGCACACCATCAACACATAAAGCCACATGAATCCCAAACAGTGTTGCAAAACCCTAGTCTTTCCTTTGCCAAAATTGCAGAGATACAATGTACAATAGAGTCTAAGCTTTTCCCAAAAGTCCAACCCTGAAAATGACTTAGAAAATACATAATATAGGCAAGCCAACCCATTCCCTTGTCTCTAGGGGTCAAACTCATCATCCTAGGATTTGTTTCAACCAATTCTAAACAAAGCACTATAATCTAGGCATCCAAAACAACTTGCCTCTAAAAGAAGGGAAACTGATCCATTCATTAAATTTTGACTATTTTTTTAATGAATCATCTAGAATAGTTAAATAAGTGCCAAAGTTACATCATGTACATCAAATTACATCAATCTGGGTCAAAAATCACATCAAGAGGTGAAACTGGTCATAACTGGCCGAAATTCTGAGCTGGAAAGAGAAAATTTGACCAAAAATCTCTATGTGCCGCGCGCCTGAGCTCTATGCGCTGCACACCTTTCAGCTTGCTTTTGGGGCACTTCCGACATCAAAATCAAGCTCACAATAGCTGGTTGGAAAGCCATGGATGTCTGTTATCCAGCCCAAGTGGAATTTCCCAATTTGGAGCTCATTTTCCCCTTCAAAATGTCATTCTCCCAGAAGTACTTCCTGCTGGTGCAAAAGGTGGCAGAAA